>JANSTT010021661.1:0-44089 GCA_026745375.1 Platyura marginata | reverse complement strand
TATATAGGATCTAAACTGATGAGACTGCTATTGTCCTTGTGTCGGATTATTGAACGTTGAATACAGTATGTGCTAATGTCTTAAATATTACTCCACGATAACCATAAAAAAAGAGTAGAATTGACTATACAAACACATATACTAAAAACTCATCGCGTCTTTTATGTATTATGTGTAATAACACCTAATCCGAGTTCACGTTCATTAAACATTTTGTGAAAAGTTTTTTATTTTTTTTTTGTAGTAGTTTTTTAAAACCACCCTAAATGCGCATAGTCTGTGTTCGTCTGCAGATGATAAAATCCAAGGTAAAACCTCATAGATTTTCCTTGTTTGTACAAGACAAATTCTCTTAATCCCGTAATTCATTGAATGTTTTCAGTTCTATTTGTGGATTTAATATATTTCGTATAAGTTCTATAGAAAGTTGGTAGTTTGATTTCGATTTTTTTTTTTCGTGCTAGTAGATAAGATAAGAGTTATTTTTTTCAATCTAAAATTGTTTGGAAATTCTTTATTAAATACTTCTATATGTATAAAGTTATTAAAGGATTATTATTGTTATTATAAAGATAACGACAAAAAATCTCACTAAGTTCCCATGGACGCGTATTGTATTGAAAAGCACCATTTCGTCGTGAAACTTATAAATTCGGCACTTTAGTTTCTTTGTTCATCTGTCCATCCAGAAGTGCGATTTTGAACGGTTCGACTAAATCGAAATAAATGTGGGATAACCGTTGCCCAAGTAATCCTGTGCTGTGTGCAGGTAAGTGATAAAAATTATAATTCAAATTTGTATATTATCCATGGGCGCTTTTTCGTCTTTCGACTAAATAGTCGTTATGTGACGGTGTACGCGTTCAAAATTGCACTTATCATAAAAAAGGCAAAACTTTGAATTATCCTCTAAGCTTGACTCATGAGACGGGTAAGCTTTCTAAAGTATTGCTAAAGCTACGGTTTGGTGGTCAGCTCGATTTAGCTTATCTTATCGCACTTTTTCGATATCAAGCATAAAATGTTTTTTTAATCATTGTGTATTGAAGAATATGACAAATGGTAGATTTCATCCTGATTATTTAAATCCATGGATTATACCCATATATAATAGGGTTTAGATATTGTGTTAGTCAATTTTATATATGACGAATTTGACGAAATCGATAAACAAGTGACGAAAGCAAAGCGATATGATCTTTTCTTCATCTTACGAAGTGAATTTTGTTTTTAACATTTTTGCAGCTAAAAATAAATTTAAAAAAAAAATCCCAGGGCAAATATCATCGAACTGTCCAATGCTTTAAGATAAGCTTGTCTCAAAACAACTGTCCGGACTCGGACTGTCCGGGCTGTCCGGCCACATTGATTTTATTTTATAAGACATGATTTTAAGACAACAGTAGCTTGCTTGAGGTCGCTGGTAAAATGGCCGTCTTTTCTAAAAAATAGATGAAAAAGTGAGACAAGCAAAAGTAAAACAAGCAAAAGTGGGATAAGGTCTAGGGATTGGCAAAATACATGTATTTGGCTTGAAGTAAGAGGTGAGATAAACTAAATCGAGCTGGCGACCATAACGTAGCCCAACGAATAGAGAAAAGGTTAAAATCCTGAACATTTCTTAGAAAAAAACGCGTATTCATTCATTCCTACTTTTAATTTGAATAATTAAATATTTTCTGACAAAAAGTAAAATATGTCTAACACATTCACACACAAACAAAAACATTTACATTCATATTGCTTCTCATTAAAATTCTGAAACTTAAAAATCAACTTAAAACTCATAACAAAATTAATTAAGCTAAAATCTAACAATAGCTTTAAAAAAAAAAACAAAACTATACATAAATATGAAAGAAGGACTTTATATAATATCCTCTGTAAAAAAAAATATCATGCTCAAAACATCTTAATCAGGTAAAATGCATCCATTCCACATTTTCCCATTTAGTTAAAAGGATACATGGCGATTATATGCGGAAAGGTGAACAATAATGCTGTGAAAATATTTCCCGTTTCCATATTTTTATTAAAAAAGGATATTAAAAAAAGAAATTTGCATTTTCCCTAATGGAGACTGAAGAGAGTACATTTATTCGTACATAATACAGTTTGGAAAATGTACACAAAAAAAACAAAAAAAAATAAAAAATGGCTTAGCTGCAACAATTTTTCTTTTTCATATAGTAGGTACAAATTAAGCAAAAAAGACTTTCTCCACAACGTAAATTACACTGTCGACCAAAAGTCTTGAAACCACCAATTTTAAAAAATCTTTAAATCTTTGTAATTATTTCCATTATTCGAAACTATTCAAAAACTTTCCGATAAAAGTGTAAACCATACAAAACCCCCCGAAAAAAAAAAGAAATACCCAAAGTATGGGTGGGGTAGAATACTGTCGAGTTTGTGTGTATGTGTAAATGAAAAGCTTCAGAGTAATTGAATTTATGTGGAAACGATAAACTTAATCATGTGTATGAAAACTTTCGAAATGCCTAGTTCATACGAATGGGGAGAGATACACTACAGCACTACACACACATTCTCTGCGTCTGTGGGATTATAAATATACAGCTGTTTTATAGAAATGCTCCAACCCCATAAATGATGGGATGTATGTATATAGTCAGTACCTAATGAGAATTCATTGATTCCTTTTACCGAAAATAATCAGTTTTTCTATGTCTATTTGATGAACTTTTATTTTGAAAAGGATTTACTGATTTCGATATGGAGAGGATATTTGAAAGCACTGAATTAATCAGTTAATTAGATAAAATCAATAAAAATCAATGAAATAAAAATGAACAATTTTAGAATAAGTCGAGAATTAGGCGCGTTAACAAAGCTATTCATCAGCTGGATTTTATAAAATTATTTTATTGCGCTTACATCTTACAACAACGAGAACAACAACAACAAAAATATAAATAAAACCAGCCGGATAATTACGATTTTCTACATACACTACAGAACCATTATCTCTGTTGAATGCAAATTATTTTCCCCCTTTTATGTCGGTATATATGTATAAAGAAAAGTACATGAACTCATAGCGGAAGTTAAAAATACCTGAAGGAAGTATACAGGAAAATGTTCTGACATTTATTAGTTCCGATACTTACCTGACTTGATTTATGTTGGAAATATTTTTCGAGGTAATTGTTAATCTGTTTGTAAGGCTAATTATGGAAATTATGCCGAGGTGTTATTTTTGTTGTAAAAAGGACTTAAAACAAAATGCTATCCTATAAAGATAACAGAAACAAGCTTTTGTATTGGATATAATTTTAATGCAATTTTGTAACAATTACTTCTTAAATATTAAGTGTGTCGATATTTTTGCACTTGTGTGTTTTTCTGGTACTTCTACGCATTTTAACATTAAGTATATTTAATACTTTTTATAAAACAAAATTTTTAGTTTAAACATTTATGATAAAGAACGGTTGTCCGTTGTGTAGATAAAGTGTTCGTAGTGGATTCTATTTTGGTCTGTCCAAAGTACCTCGGAAACTATTGAAATATTTTAATAGTGATAATTTTATTTCCAATATTTTTTGTTCTATACATTTTATTTCGATTTTATTTCTAACAAAATATGGAAGAAATGATGCAACTCAAAACTGGGTATTCCCATAGAAAAATTAGCCTGCATATATTCGATATGTGATTGTTAGAAAAATAAAAAAAATTAATAATACTTAAAATAAAATTATAACTATTAAAATATTTTATTAATTAAGGAAGTTTTGCGGATTTTAACAAGAATTTCAGAGATACTTTGCTTAGAGGCAAAAATAAAACCCAAGCTTCCGTCACTGCTTCATACAATTAAATACCTACATGCCTACAATAAAATCGATTGAAAATATTCAAATGTAATGTCCTTTTTGTAAACACCAATATACCGCCCAATAACAGTTAGGATCAATTATCAAAAATGATAAACTGCGTTCACACCAATTTATATTAGAAAAGCCATCTCATATTCTCCCACAATTAAATACACAGAACCAGATAGAAGTTGTCCTCTATCTATTCGATTATGGTCCCATAGACGAAAAAAAAAATAAATAAATAAAAAAGCATTTAAATCAATAAATGAAGGTTCTGTTTTTCAAACTTCACGATTTATTGAAAAAACAAACTGTTTCAATCAAACCGAATAAATAGAATATTCTTTGATCGCGCAACATAAATAATTTCAATAAAATCAGGATGATAAACATATAACAGGAAAAAAAAGGACGATGCCTAACAACGTTTGTTCTATTTAACTTTGAAATGTACCTACCTACGCTCTACCCTCTGTTTCTCTCTCTCTCTATATATATACATATATATGGAAAACAATACAATTAAGTGCACGATACCGTATTAAAGCTTTAAAATTTAATTCTCAATACACTTGCCATACCTAAAACTTTTAATCCATTTAATAAGTCTTTGTTTAATAGAGACTTTTAGTGAATTAATTTGACAATTTAATTACCCCCAAACGCAAGGAAACAGATTTTTTTTCTATCTTGGATTTTGCTGAGGGAAGATTGAGGGATTAAATTTATCTGTAGACATATTTGACTGATAAATGATTTATCTTTTGTTTTTCACTAAAATTATACTAAACGACTGCGATCTGAAATATATATAAATTATATATATATATATATATATATACTCCTAGAGATGGGGAAAGATAAATTTTTCCAATTCCAAATATTGTTCAACTTTTGAGACAAAACAATATTAATTGTATCTACGTAATCCTAATCATAATAATGGTGAAACAATTATTATTTATGGCTTTTCTGATGGATGGATAAAAAATTAATTTTTCTTTTGATTTCTATATTGAAGGGATTTTTGTTTTATGGTAAATCATTTTTCATATTTTCGCAAGAGCTATTTTAATCTGATTACGTGTTGAGGATATGTTTTCAAAATTAATATATTTTTTTTTTTAATATAAAGAGCAAAAAGGACAATTGAATTTTGTATCAATTTAAGTAGAGTATTTTAGTATTTAGGCACTTGAATTGATCGTAAATAAAATGGTAGGAAATGCAAACTCATCCTTTTATGTAGTGTACGTATGAACGTTAGGTTAATGTACACTTGTTTTCTTATAAGCATAAAATCTAGCTACACCGATCTAAATTATTAAAATATCAGATATCGTCCCATATTGACTGTCCCATATTTATTAGAAGGAACATTATTAGTATTAAATACTCTACTTTTTGATTTGTGGATGGGTAAAACCAAATCTGAACCATTTTTAATCCCATCTACTTATAATCAGAAATCTCCTTCGATCTGTGTTACTCTGTACAAATGATTAACAATATGTATAATTGTTAAAAAACTATGTTGAACAGATTTACCCTATTGATATTGAATATAATTATTTTGACCAGGGTTTAATATAGGTATGTATATTTAATACAAGATACAGATTTCATTATCTAACTATAAAATTAGTTTTATAGGTGAAGAAATGCACATGCACAAGCCATTTTTATCTGCAGCATAAACTTTGTTAATTTGAACTTTTAACTCCATAAAACACCATAACTGTTCCTAGATAAAACGGAACATATAATTGTGGTGAAAAGCTTGTGGTTTGCAGTTTTACACTAAGGAGACAATTTCCATGCATCTTATCTCTGCCTTTGGATGTGCACATACACATACATATGTACAATTGTACATATATGTAAATTCTTTAACTGAATTTAATATACCTACTCGTTCTAATATAAAACGAAATTATGCAATTGTCTTGTCTGTGTATAGATAAGTTTTCACCGCAATATTTCTGTTCACTCTGACAGTAGAGTTGGGTAGTTATAAACAATTCATTCTCTCTACAATCTAAATTTTTCAAATTCAAAGATAAAATATATTTGATTTTAATCGAGTTATAAGAAAACAAGACAAATAAAGTTCGTTGTAGAATACCAGACGGTTCCCTCTGGTAATCAGGTTTTAACGACTGATAAGACGAGATATATATAGAAAAACATAGGTACCCAATTCCCCCTAACCCCTAATACAATATACATACATCTATATATTGATTTCCATTGTAATGGGAAAAGACTACAACATCCACAATGAAAAAGAATATAATATTGTGACCATCAGACAGTTACGCCCCCTTTTTAACTCATCACAATTAAAATGATCATGTTTGTTATTCAATGTAAAAATTAATTACGAAATGTTTAAAATTCCTTTAATAGAATTACTGGAGCTAAATTGAAGTAAGAACGGATAGAGTACCTGCATAAAGTGATAAAAAAAAATTAATTATCCAACCCTAGCATTCATTATACATATCGCACCTCTAGAAGAACAATGGCGTAAGGGAAGAAAAATTTAATGAAAATTGGGTCATTGTTCCATTGGATAGAATGATCATTCTTAATAAGTTTGGCGCATATAACTCAATAAAAATGAATTTTACAGTTGCACGCGTTGTTCTTCTAGAGGTGCAATATGAAAATATCAAAAATGTCAGCATCTTATTTGAAACGTATGTTTTGTCTATTGAAAAATGTGTATATTATTAATATTAATTAATTAAGTATTTATTATTCTTCAATTAAAAGTTTAACTTACATTTTATGCGATTCCTCTATATAAAAAAAGCACTTTAGACGGTTCTGTAGACACAATAATACCTACTTGACGTTTCTTACTAATTTAAAAATTACACAAACACAATTAAAACAACAACAAAAAACTTCCGATAGTACAAAACAAGATGGACATAGGTATCAAGAAAATTCGGTGGACATAATAACATATTTAAGAAAATAAAACATCTAATCTAATAACCGGTACCGGTAATTCTATAGGTACCGCACAAAATAATATTAATGACACAAATGCTAAATGTTATAAAAAAAAATGCGACTGAGACCCAAGAGACACCATTTTATTCTGTGAGCCAAGGTAAATCAGTTGATATAAAAATGTCAACCTGTAAATTTTAAATTATTTGAATTAAAACTATGAGTAGGTACAATTGAATTTAAAGTAAAATTTATTTATAAATACTTGTATTTACGATTTTTTTTATTATTACAATGATAATTTCAAACATTTATACAATTGAAAAAGGAAAAAAAACAAAAAAACTTTGAATTAATTTTTAATATTTGCACATTTTTTTTTTTAATAATTAATTGTTACTATTTTTCTTGGTATATAATTTGCACACTTATTAATACATAGTTTGAAGTCAATGTATACTTAAGTATAGTATATGTATGTATATAAGTATAGTAAGATTCATAATATTTAAAATTTTAAAACAAAAAACAATTAGATTGTTACATAGATATACACATTTTATTTTGTTTTTATTTTTTTACAGTGCATACCTTTGTGATAATTTTTTTCTCCCTTCTTTCTTTCTTTCCCCTTATTTTTTATTATTTATTTTTTTTGCTAATAGTAATAAGTTATGAATCTGATTGCACCTACAAATACATAAATCAAATTTTATTTTTTTTAATTTACAAGTTTAATCTAACATTAAACAATTTAACTAGGAAATTTTCAGTTCGATGTTTTTCCTTTTTATTTATCAGTTTTTCCATCGAATTTTTAAAATACATACATTATTTTGAGTTTTTTTTTTATAATTCTTGTCATTTTCAAAAATTTCATTGGATGATTACTAGACATTCGGATTATTTATATATTTCTGTTAAAATTAATGTTATGTCTGTATGTATATGTTTTTGGCTTAAATTAGGTTATTTCCATAGCAGTTAGCATTTTTTTTTTTTTATTATTTAACTGTGTATTTTATTTCGTCCATTCAAAAGTCTTTTTCCTCTTTTGATGCAAAAAATGTGAATATAATTACATTGATGAATTCCATTCAAATTGTGTCTAGTAATCGATTACATCTAAGACAAATTTATATAGTTTCAATAGACAAAAATAGATTTGTTTTATTTTTGTTTTTCGTTTGTTAAAATTGCTCATTCAGTACAATGGTTTAGGTATTTTTGTCATTTTTATTTATTAAGTTGGGGGTTTAACTGCTGGAATTTGTATGTCGTTTTTTTTCTTGTTCTTGACATTTTTGTTTTATTTCTTGTTATGATTAGTATTTCGTATATTTTATACAGTACGGATTCTTTTTTGAATTTTCTTATTGTTAAAAATAAATAAATTAATAATGAAAAAGTTTTAAAATTATGTAAAATGACTAGAAATGTTTTTCATGTGTATATCAACAACGAAATAATGTTTTATGATTATAGCGTCGCATAACGCATAAAAATTCGTCCAATTCAAAATAGAACGATAATGATAGTTGAGACTAATGCAATCGGATAAAAGAGAAGATTTGCTTAGTATCAGTATTTTTTTCTGTATATGACTTAACACTTGTAGCATATCATTAATAATAAAAGAAAATGATATCGTTCCCTGAAGAGTTCCATTAAAATGGGTTAGTAGTTCATAAATTTTTTAAGGGAATGGATTACAATTGAATACATGAAAGTTTATTTGGATCCAATGGATACGGGAATTTTTGTTAGTATAACATTGAGAAAATCATTTTAATTTAGTCTCTCTACACGATAAACGAATTGCCGGACAAAAGTCAATAATATTTATTACAGTAAATATTAAACAAAAACAAAAATGTTTCCACCGAAAGTTCCTCCCAAAAACTTATAAATTATCGTGAACACGCGTACATATTTTGGTTTGTTCGGTATCCATTTTCGTTTTTTGTTATTTTTTTTTAATTACAATTAAAATGCCGTTGCTGACACACACACACAATCACAAAATATAAAATGTTTGCACAATTCTTATAGTTTTATAAATAAATAATTAAATAATGATAATTAATCTAAGAACATACATATATATGTAAATGTATATAAATAAATAAATAAATAAGTAAATAAGTAAATAGATTTTCAGGTACATGAAATTCAAAAAAACCTAGAATTTAATAGAAATAAACAAAAAAAATTAATAAATTAATTATCTCAGTTTATGTTTTAGCTGTCTGCTTCTGATGTGTCGACCATCATCACGGTATATTGCTAGTTGTTCTCTATAATTGTTCCTTCTTCCGATTTAACGTCGGTGATGGCGGCCATTGCCTTGGTCAGAGCTGTTGCATCTTTTAAGCTTATCACCTGTAGTACTTGCGGTTCGGTTCCCGGTGGCCCTTGGATCATCATTTGATGCATACCAGGCGATACCGTTATTGTTTCTAATCCATCGCCATTGTCAACCTATATGTTGTAAATATAGTAACAGAAAAAAAAATGATTTATTAAAAATAATTTTTTATTCTTCACCAAAAATTCTCTACGAAACAAACAAAATTAAAAAAAATAACGCAAAAAACCTTTCTGCAATCTACGAATTACGAATGACCAATAACAACTGTGGAAATAATCATGCTAAAAATAAATTAAAGGAAAAAAAATATTAAAACTTCTATAGATAAATTGAATAAAAATAATAAAACGTAATTTTACATTATTATTTATTAAATTAAAAACACAAATGGCAAATGTAGACTTAATTTAAAAATGATAAAAATGAAAAACAAAAATTAAACAACAAATTATAAATTCTATCGTAACTATCTTTTTTCTTTTTTTTTTTTATTATAAACCGATTGAAATTATGTATTTCTTTATATTAAAATTAAAATTAATCATAAATAAAATAAATAAATTCTTCAATATTTAAACTAAATTAAAACATATTTAGGATATTTTGCAAATAAGTAGGTAGTGTTTGATGTAGCCTTATATTTTCGAAAATATTTTTTTATACTATACGACGCATATATGCGTCATTCTTTAAATGGGTCATCACATATTGTTTAATTACACATCAAAATTGTAAATAGCCGACATTTAATTAAAGAATAGGACCACATCAAACAAACAACAACAAAAAAAAGGGGGGTGTGCATAAAACTAAAACAAAATAATATAATTTTCTACAATTAAATTAATAATACATAATTATATTATTATACATGAATAATAGCGACTCTAGAGTACAACGACTAACATAAAGACATATTTATTTATCACAAAACTTTGGGTTAGAAATATGTTGTACTAGAAAATATATATATATATATATATAAACTCGTATATATGTATGTATATATATTTATGATATAAATGTATGAATATTTTTTAAAAATATTGAAATTGCACAATTTATTTATTAAATGACACAAAATTTGATTGTTAAAATATATAAAAAAAATTTTAAACTCTGTTTTCTTGTTTTGCATCTACATACTCGTATAAAGATATATGGATTAGGGTGGAATTGATTTTTAAACATAAATTATATAAATAAATCATAATCTGAAAACTTTCGAAGTAGCAATTTTTTTATATATATAACAACTAAATACTGTAATAATAAAGAAGTAATAATAAAGAAGTAATAAATATGAAATAGAGAACTTTAGACTTTCTTCGATTCGTCCACAAAAGTTCAAGAATACAAAAACAATTTTTTGTTTTTTTTTAAATAAATTACAAATTGAACAGTTGCACAAGAACTCCCATTATAATTAGATTCGATGAACCATTTTCGAAGTATGGTAAAATACAATGGCAGCTCATGAAACTAATTATCGTAGAATTAAAAAAAAAACAACTTCTAGTCATTTTGATGAAAAATTTATGGGTACACCCTTCCATATTCATAAACCTTTTTTTTTTAAAATGTAAGAAATCCTACCGATAAAATTGGAGTTTTAATACTTTCAAACATTTTTTGAGAAGTAAATATTTTTTGGAAAAAGTTAACGCGTCTCAAATTTTGCTTAGAATCGATTTCTTTTTATGTTTGTTTTTTAAGGTATGAAAGAGGGGTTTGGTTTTAAAAGATTTCTACAACACTATTTTTCCATAATAATGTCACAATTTTTTAAAGAAAAGTAATAATTTTCATCATATTTAAATGGTTAAAAAAAACATAACAAGAAAACAGACGTACATCGTTAAAAGTTATTTCATCAAACCACATCATGTGTATTTTCAATGTTAAAAAATTAGTTTTAGTAATTTTGTTGTTAAAAAAAAAATTATTCATTTAATAGATAAAATTTTAAAATAGAAATTATCAGCATAGGTTTGGCTGTATGACTATGTCAAGAGCACACTGACATTTTGTTTACAAAATAAATAAATTATAAAGATTTCTCCTCAAAAACCTTACATATGTAGTTTTGGTAATTAAATCACTTAATTTAGACTAGACACAAACAGAAACTACATTTAATAGTGACACAATTAACAAATAAAAACAAAAAAAAAAAAATCAATTTAAAAACTCTCATTATCTTACAACTTACATAATTAGCACAATATACCAGATTTTTAACATAATTACATTTTAATTTTAATTAAGAAAATAATTACATCTAAGCTTCAGACTCACACTCCAATTTTATCGGTTCACTATCACCAAGATGAATGACAATATTACCATCATTATCAATGATGGCACGTGAATGATTTACATCGGCATGCTCAAATCTGGGCATTAAACAATTAAATTTATCGCTATTGTTATTATTAATATTTCGATGATTTATTTTTTCTTCTGTTTTAATAATTGTGTCACTATTATTTGTAATAACTGTACGGCATATTTTCACAGCATTATTACTACTACTGTTACTTATTGTTCCAGATATATTTTTTTGTACCTGCATTGGTGTTATACACAATGTTCCATCACTGTTCGAATGAAGATGTTGAATGTTAGCGACCATCGTTTGATAGACAGACGATGATACGGGCAACGTAATCATACCACTAACGGATACCGGATAGCCTGTGAATATACAAATTTCTACAGATTCAATTTTGCTTAATTTTTATTTTTTTTAGTTGCTGTTTAATTAGAAAACCAAGACATCAAAAAAGGTAATTACTTTAGAACTTCTTTAGGCTTCAACTCAAATCAATCGATCAATTTGAGACTACTGAATCGTTATAAAAATTACGATACACTTGTAGGTAGGGTACAAAAAAACTGTGCCTTTAGTACGTTAAATATGGTTGAGCAAAATTATTCTGAATTTAACCCCCAAGCACTGACCATTGGTTTTAAGAAAGTTAATACCTCACTCCCCCCACCACTTTACAAATTTAAAAAAAAATATTTTCATGTTTCTTTCTCTTCTGGAGGACAGGGAAGGAGTATCATCCAAAAACTCCGGAACAAAAGTTGGTAAGGGGTTATACCCCACTTTTCTCATCACTTTTTCAATTTAAAAAGAAAATATTCTAAAGTTTTTCCATACAAATTTTAATACCCTCTGGAGGGTAGCGGCCGCTAAAAACTCCCCATAGAAACGTTGGTCGTTTAGATTTATTATTTTTTTATGATATATAAACCATAAACTGTCACTTCCAGATCACAATCATTAGTCTTCCGGGTTTTTTTTTTAAATAATATTTTTTTGTAAAACAGAAAAAAAAAATGTACCTTGTCCATCTTCTCCTGTAATTATCAATTGTCCATCTTGAGCAAGTGTTGCCTCTGTCAAATCAACTGTCATATTCTCACCATGGCCATTTGTTTCAATGCCTTGTACAGTGTGAACGGTATTGCCAGCTTCATTGTGTGTAGTATGTAACTAAATACAAAAAAAACAGAATATAAAAAAAAGTTTAATTTAAAAAAAAAAACAAAAATGTACCGTTGCTACACCCTGTACTTGTGCGGTTGTACCATCAGGTAGTGTAATAATTTGATTATTTGGATCGACTTGTATTATTGAAACAGTTCCATCGGCATTTTGAATGGAATGTATCATAGCCTGGGTATACTGTAATTATATTTTGATATTTTAAAATCAAGAATAAAATGAGATGACGAAAAATAAAACCAATATTGAATTGACAAGATGCGTTTAGTCAAATTATTAAGAATGTATGTATGTAATCCACATTAATTAAAATGTTTTTTTCATAATAGTGCATCTCATCAAATCGATTTATTTAAAACACAAAGAGTCAAAAATTGCTAAAATATAAATTAAAAAAATAATATATTTTTAAAAAAAAAACGTCCAAAAAAAGCAATCGGGTAAGTACAAACCTACGCAAACAAATCAATTAAAGCTTAAAAATAAATTAAACAAAAGTTAAAAATTGGAAGTACCACATCAACCTGCTTTAATCTTTTTATATGGAGAATAAATGAAGGAAACGTATCAATTAAATCACAATAAATAAAATTAACGTGTAACAAAAGACACAAGAAGTAAACCGCAGCCTATGATAAAGCGAGCACCCGATTGACAATGAGTGTCAAAGTAACTGGTACGTAATCGCGTATTTTGCTCTTTTTCTTATTATAATTTTTTGTTTTTAAATGCCTGTCCGGATTATGCGAAGTCTGGATTAATGAGGTTCTACTGTACTATAAAATTTGAAAAATCTCCTTCAAGTCCAAATTAGCCCTTTTATTAATTGCCGAAAATGATTTTATGAGTACGAAAATACCAAGGATTTTGGACAATAATGTTCGTATTGAATTTAAATATAAGGGAGCCTGAGACAATTTTTGAAAAAAAATCAACCGAGTTAAAATTTACTGATATTTTCAATTTAAACGTTTTCGGTGCCATTTGAAGAAAAAAAATAACCTTATCCATTTTGTGCCCATGATATGTTCATGGTAATCCAATCCGCCAATTTATTCATTTTCCATTCTGGATCTGGTAGAACTAATTTTTACTCCAGATTATATAATAAGAGGGCTAACTCTTGAAAACGATAGTCGTTTAGGCGTAAATCAAATATTTTTTCTTTAAGCACTTCCACTACAACAATTCACCATAGCTGCCATTGTTTCAAATGTAGAGGCGTATTCGACCGCAGTTAAGCAGACATTGTCGACGATGGTATTGAATAGAGAATAAAGCGAGAACCGACACAAATACGTATCACACAAATACGTATCGTTTAGATAGTAAGCACTCTGCTTGCAGCCATCCGTCGTAGATATTACGAGGTTGTAATTAAGAGAATTTACGCGAACAATTAGAAGTAATTTAACCCGGATTTAGTTACATATTTTACATAGTTAGTTAACAAAAATATCGTTGTCAACAAAAAAAAAACATATTTTGCAGAAACAAAAAGAGGTTAAAAAAAAATCATAAATTTAAACCAAAAATTTAAAAATATTGGCCAATCAAATAAAATTAAAAATCACAAAAAATAACGACATCAATCGAAGTAAACAAAAATGTATTTGTTATTATATGATAAAAAGTTAGTACGAACATCCACATCGCTTAGTGCCATGGAGTCAAGGCAAACCTGTGCGTTTGCAATTGTCTGTTGTGTCGGCGTCTGGATCTCAACTTTTTGACCAACATTTGCCGAAGATGTTGATGAAACAATACCGGAATTGTGAATTTTTAGTACTCCAACCTATGTTGTTATATTTGTATGATGTGAACATTAATTTTGAAAATATGCATGTGGAATAGCATGTTGCAGATCGAGAAAACATTTTTTTTTAGTAAAATAATGTTCTCTCGAATCCTTTTTTATTTTTATATAGAAATCTATTATTTTCTAGCAAATTCATTTTTAATTATTAAAAAAAAAAAACTTCACATTACTACTTACGTTTGAGCTAATAACAGTTGAATTAGATGTAGCTAATTGATTTGCCTTTTCATCTTCTTCAGAAAATGCTGGCAGTAAATCTTCTCGTCCATGGAACTTATAACAATTAATTACTATTTTTCGAAGGGCATGAGTCCAGCCAATCTATCATTTAGATAAAAAAAACCAATTTAAGTTCCCCTGCATTGAGTTATAAAATTTAAATTATTGAAATTAACCTTTTGCTTCTCATCTTCTGTACGAGCATCCATTCGAACATTTGCCCATGGTAGTTCACTTGGCCACCATGCTGGACGTGTAGATTCTCGTCCCCAGCCGGGCTTACCTCTACCGGTTGAATACTTTAACATAAGCGGAATAAAAGCACGTAACTGTGCCTGGGTCATTTTTTCCACTGGTGTTGGAATGCCATCAATAATTAATGGCGGCAATTCAAATAGTGATGGATCTTCCTGTGGCGGCGGTGGCGCTTGTTGAGCTAATGCAGATTCAAGTTCTTCCATAACGATACTTTTCAAATTTTTTACCACATCTTCTAGTGGTTTGGCACCGAATACTTTGTAGCTTGTATTTGGTTTACCGGGAGTGGCAACTAAAACAATTGCTTGCTGACCAACACGTGTAGTAAATTCAAATATTGTGTGCTACAAGAATATAGGAAACATTTAATGTCAATTCTTTGTCCAATAACATCACAAAAACAGGCTTACACTTAATTTGCGAAGTAATCGGTTTTGTTGTCTTTTTCGAATTGATGGATTAGTTTCAAATGAATGTGGACGTTTACGTTTTTTTGCCGATGCAATGGCAGCTGCAGCTGCTACACCAACGGGACCAGCCGCTGCTAGTTGAGCAGTAACCTCATCTTCCATTGCCACATGCATAAGATCACCATCATTATATGCACTTTCTGGGCTACTTGGCGCTTCATCATCTTCATCATCAGACATACCGGCTATAACACCCTCCTCGATCATTTCGACTGTCTCTGTCATTTGGTTCATTTCTGTATTGTTTTTCTTATAAAAGTTTATCTGTAAGCTATCAAATAAAGCTTTGTCATCAAATCGGTTTATAATTCCCAAACAAACAAAAATTAATTACTAAACAAGATTTGGCAGAGATTTATCAGTTTTACTCATTGGTCTTCCTGTTTCCCAGATCAAGAGATTAACATGTTGCGCAATTTGTGGATATAAGATTATGTGATGGCCATAAATAATATAAATTTATTATGAGGCAATCAATCTACATTTGGGGCTAATCACTATGACCTCTCTTTTGGAGTGTTTTGGCTGATTTATGACAATGTTCACATGAAGAGTTGAAAGATCGAGTTAGGATCGAGTTGAACAAGGTAAAAATTCAACTCGTATTTATATGACACCATTTCAACTCAATCCAGTAAGAAAAGTCGAGTCGAGTCGAGTCAAACCTGCTTCGGCTCGACTCGCGTTTATATGAGATAATTCAACCCGGGTTGAACCAGGGTTCAACTCTGCATGTAAACATTGTATATAACTAATTTCAAAATTTCATATATGAATGAAAAAACAACCCTACATAAATTGTTTACGATCATACAACAGTGCCTACTTAGTAAACAATAAACCCAAACGAAAACCTACCCTAACCCTTATTCAATGTATGTAAATAATGTTTCATGTACTTGCACGGTGCACTACTATAATATTCACTACATAGTTTGTGATTGTGTTCGAAAGTCAATGACCCCCCCTTGTTCATTCCTTCTTTATAAGGACCAAACAAAAACATCTGCTATAACATAATATCTTATCTTCCAATTTGAAAAAGGTGTTGGATGCATTTTTAATCAAATTCTTATGAGACTCTTGTATGTTTCTAATTTACAATTTACATTGTTGTGATTACATAATTACAGTAGTAAATTGAAAAATAAAAAATATTAATTCGTTTCCAACTGATGTTCTACGGAACATTAAATCTTTTGAAATTGGAGTAAAGGCCAATCCTAACTATTTTAGTCATTTTTTACAATAATAAATAGAATTTATTTAAAATATTTATAAGGCAAACAAATTGGAAATGAAATTTAGCTTAAAATGTGGGTTTTTATTTTAAATAAAAATCGTCCATCCACTGTAAATTGTAAAATTATGTGATGACATTTTTATAAAAATTGTAATGACAACATTTTAAAGAATATAGAATATATTCCGTTGCCAAATTGAATTGGGAAACGCTGAAATATGTTAATATATTGGGGACACAAACCACATTAAAAAGCATAAATATTTCAAGTATCAAGAGTTCACAGGCAGAGTTCGCCTTCAACAATTTTCTTTTTTTTTTCCATTGTCTCTCCCCTTCCCCCCATAGCAAAATCAATACGACGAAAAATCTATAAAATTCACAAAACCTCTAATTATTGATTAATTTGTACGTCACATATATTTTAAAATTCTATCAATTTTAGAAGAATTGAAATCATATTTTATTTGTGTATTTGTGTTGCCACAGTCAAGAACGATTAATAATGCAACATCGAAATTAAAGGGAAATTCACCTGTGCATGCAATCAAATTGGACCGAATAAGAACGAAGAAGAAAAAAAATCAAATGCAATTTGAATGGTACCCTTTTGTATGCCATTCATGGTATGAAGTAACGAGGACCTTTCGGTCGTAGCACCCCCAGACAGGGAGATTTACATTGAAAAGAAATGCACTTGGCTTGTGGGCATCGTTCGCGATAAGCATATTGACACAACATCTTTTGGAACTTGTGAATGAAAGACCATGAGGTTGATTTTTATGAAGCGCATCACAAAAATTCGCGTTTGCCCTTTGAAAACCTATTTTAGCGGCTGGGCAAAACACATTATTATTTTATTGAAAACAACAAACAAATCCATTCCTGAGCAAGCCCAGTTAGGCAACAAATGTACGTCTGCGTACGCACCTGCGTGCACTTTTTACGTTTCTCAAACAATTACCGCACAATTCACAGCCACTTCAATTACAATATCACTGAATTAACTACTTGATTAGACATTATTTGTAATTTTTCTATATTTTGACTAGACAACGACACTGCGATGGCGTTAAAATGGTTGACAGGTCTAAGCATTTCGGAACCCCTCCACCGTCGTTATCGATCGCCTATTTTTCCAGAGGTTGGCAAGCGCCAAAAAACGTGACGTTTGTTGTTGTTGTCACGTGACCCTGGTCCGCAATTAATTTTTTATTTTCTTTACTTTTTATTTTTTTTATCCCAAAAAACCACGTGACCCAACTTGTTTTATTTTATTTATAATATCAAAAATTCTAATGACCACCACTAAAAACAATGGCCTTAGTACTTTATCGATATCGATTAAATTTTTCCTATTTTCAAAGAGTTGGTATTTTCTAATGAGTGCGTTTAACGCTGGGCTTGTTTGTATTGATTTTCGGGCAATTTAAGGCTGGTTTTAAAAACAATTAATTTTTTGTTAATTTAATTTTTTTTTTAATTTAATAATTATTGTTTTTATAAAGTTAATTGGGAAGAGTATGTCAAATTCCCATATCGATTTTTTCATGAATTTATAATTTTATTTGTACTCAACCCTGTTTTCCTAAATATTTCAGATGTTCATCAAACGAACTCATTTTGGCGTCGACTTTTCCCGAGAGAAACAGAGAAAAAGAGAACGAGAAATTACTAAATTATTTAGTTCAATGCCATACTAAAAGATAGTAGCGCCACATCATTAAATGGACAGTATCTGCACTCTTTTGAAAATGTGTAGGGTGTAGCCGTGTCAAATGGTAAAAAGATTTTTATGAGGGAATTTATCATTTTTCGTTTTGTTAATAAAATGGAAGAGAAAAATGGAAAAGCTAAAAGCGCCCTCTACTTATATTTAAGGAAATACATAAGAATTTCATGATCTAAAAATTATTCTCAATTTGCTTCAAAATGAGCGGGACTTTCATTCAATTTAATAATTACAGGGATTATTTGAATAATATTTTTATTGGAAAACAATCGTAACTTATAATAATAAATACAATATGATCCAGTGGGCAATACTATTGCTATCTGTTTTTATGCACTACAGAGCACTCACTACAAAAAACCTTTAACCTCTATATAAAAAACATTTTTGACATCTACTACAACTTATTTTCTATGTCCTGCATAGTTTGATTTTACAACATGCAGTTTTTTATACAAATTCTTTGCCCTTTGTTCGGCCATACGTCGTGCCTCTGGTGTTTGTGCCTTCATCCGTCTTTGTCTAGCATAGTCGGCTTGTCGTTGAAGCCGTTCCTTTCTCTCGTCCTCAGTTTCTGTTGACATCGTAGATTCACGACGTCTTCGGGCTCGATCGGCCAGATCTTTTAACCGCATCTGTCGTTCTTCTGGCGTTTCCTTGTCACGCTGAACACGTCGTGATTCTGCCATTTTACGTAAGCGCTCTTCACGTTCCATATCCGATTCTTTTCCTTTGCTCGGTCGCCCCCGCGCTTGTTTCGGTGAAGTGAGCATTTGATTTATCTGCGCATCAAGCATTTCATTGATGCGATATTGGCGTTCGGCTTCCTCTTTGAGACCGGGACCAATAGTACGATAATCGTTTGATGGAAATATTTTAATGGGGCGACCGCGAACAAAAGGGGTATTCTCGGGTGGAGAGGCAAGAGAATGTTGTTGATATTGTTGCGGATTTGGTATGATCGGACGATACGGTGATGGTTGCGCTTGAGTGGAATTTTGCAATTGAAAATGATTGGCGGCTGATGGATTTGGTGTGTGAAGAACATGCTGAATTTTGTCATAATATTTTAACTGTGGACTTTGCGCTGAATGTGGTGGCAAGTCAAAGGTATTCATATGACTCGCTGATAATGACGGAATTAAATCAATTGATCGATGTGGTGTTAAATGTGGAGGCAATTCTGGAAATTGATTTGTACGAAAAAGTTGATATGGCGAGTATGGAGGATCGAACTGATGGAATTGTGGTGTTAGTGGCGATTCAGAATTATATGACGTGGAGCTAGTGGAGCTGGCCGGAGAATTAAGAAAATCATTACCATTCTGTTCATTAGATAGAGCTGTGGGGGTGTATGGTACCTGTGACAGCATTGGTGTGGATAAACTTCGAATTTTTGGTGGATTTAATTGTATACTCGAACCGACCAAACAAGAACTATTGATGCTAGGTTTTCGTTCATTTCCCTCATTTTGTTTGCAGAAGCGATCTCTATGATGTGCGGCTAACTTTTTTAATCGCTCTGAACGTTGATCGGGTGTTTCATTTTCTCTTACTTGACGGGCCCTATGGGCTAATTTTGCCAATCGAATACCTCTTTGTTCTGGTGATTCCATAGCTCGACGAAGACGTTGCCTGGCCGCATCCCGAACATGTCTCATTGCACGTTCAATTTCATTTTCATTTTGTCTACGCAATCGACTTGCCTGAGCCATTTTTGCCAATCTTGTACGATATTCATCTTCGCTTTCGTTGCTCCGTCTCTCTCGCATCCGTTCAGCATTACGGGCCAATCGTCTGGCTCTTGCTTCAGGACTTTCGAATATTGCTCGACGTTGCTTTTGTGTAAATATCAATTGATCCACTGATGCACTATCCAATTCTTCGATGCTTAAGACGAACGCTTCATGCATTGGAGTACTTGCATCGGATTTCAATTTTAACCTTCGGGTATACTCTTCGTTCGTCTCGTTCAAAAGCTTTTCGGGCATTTTTAATGCATTTTGTGTCAATCGTTTTATTGTTTCCTCTACACTTGGATCGGAAAAGTGGAGTTGTGATAATTTGTGCAAATCACTTGCCCCATCTCCGTTGTTTGGTGATGTAGATGGGTGTTCTTTTTTCACCTGTATCACACTGGTTGGTATATTTGTTTCCATCGTTAACGTTTGACTGGAATTCTATACGGATAAGTTTTGCGTCACATTTTAATAATTTAAACGAAATAAAAGTAACTTTTTGTAGAAATAAAATGCACAGTGAAACACCGACACCAATTTCCTTTTTTGTTGTTCTTTGACTTTTGGGCTTTTGGCTTTTTTTCATTAATCGTGTGACGGTCGTTGTCAAAATTTTGACATTATTGGCCCGCTTACAAAAAAAAAAAAAGGTTTCTCTTCTCCATTTGACTTAACCCGCAAGAAAAAAGTTTTCCTCCTATTTTGATTTGGGCTTAAAAGTTGGTATTTTTACTTAGCAGTTTAAATAAAGGTTAAAATGCATAATTGAAAAAGATTATCATTAATAGCATTAACGAATTAATTTTTTTTTATTCCCTATAATTTTCCATTAGGATCAACCATTTTAGAATAATCGATTAATATCTATTACAATTTTGTAAACTAAAGTAATTGAACGCACCCATTTATATTTTTTGACATTTCCAAAAATATTCAATATGGCTGGCTGTAACGTAAAAGTGTGAACAAACTGAGCGGTTTTTGTTTCATTATTTAATTTAAAACGTGTAATACCTAATTAGTTTTTAGTGTAATTTTAATATAATATTACTAAATATATAGTGCATGCTACAAACATAATATAATCTGAATCAGGTACTCTTTTTTTTATTTAATAAAAATAAATACATAAAATGCTCTTTCAATGTTCAATGTTTATTGTGCAAATTTGATACGTAGGTATCAATATTCCAAACAAACAAAAACCGCTATAATAGACACGCTATACAATTTTATTCTCATTCCGTATTTATCTCCGCTGTATCTTATCAACGGCATCGCCTGTAATTGGAAAAAGTTGTAAATATCGATTTATCACAAATTGTCGAAAAAAAACAACACCGCAGTCTTGTTATACGTTTTGATAAGGCAACATGGCGACATACGAAGATGATTGTGGGGCTATTGGTGACTGTGGGGTAGCAGCTGTATCACCACCGGCAAATAGTGATTTAAATCAAATGTTTGAATTCGAAAAAATGCCACTGTGGAAACAAGAATTGATTCAACGACGAAAAGGTATAAAAGTCTGGTGCTGTTCATCGAATTCAAATGAAGGTAATTTATAGCTTGTGTTAAGGTAGTGGTTGACAATATGTTTAATCTTTAACGAAATATTTTTGAATTTCTTAATTTTTGGTCAGTTACTGAATAAGTTTATAGCAAAATATTTCAGAGTCATTTCTATTTAATTTTATGGACACTGCCATAAAAGGACTCCCCATTACATATACTAAATATTTATTACAAAATTTATTTTACTCAACACCCAATTCCCGAAATAATTGGCATTATGACTCATTTGGTCTAGACTCGTAGACCCAAAACAAATTAACTTTAAAAAATTGTATGTTGTAAGAAAATCTGTAAAATTTCAAAATCTTATGCAAAACAAATAAACCATACTTAGAAAATAACTCAAATAAAAACCCTAAAAATTGTGTGGATGTATCATTAGCAAAGCATCTATTCTACATTTTGAATATGTTTTGAAAGATACAATAATAAAACAAAAAATATTAAACAATCATCCTGACAAATTTAAATCTACTTTAAATCTGGCTGTCTCCCCTATTTTAAGATTCACATCGAACTTATTTTCTCTCCATAACGATGACATATAAAAATCGACTTACTAAAGAGCTCTACACAATCTAGAGAATCAAGATAAGTTCATACATGTTAACTGTTAATAATAGTAAACAATTGAATTCCACGTTAATTGTATTTATTTATTATCAAACAGCTACAATAGTAATTAGTAGCTTTAATATTTTCAATTAAATATTGATGATCTTTAACGAATGGTTTTACTGTAAATGATTTGAATAGAGAAAAAATGTCCTTCCACACAATTTTCATTTCAAATAGCTCATCCAGTTTGTATTGAATTGTATGTTATTTATACATTATATTTCGTTTATTGTTTCTGTGCCATTCACGCAACGATAAAACGCCGGATGCCAACTTATTTGTTTATATGGCATTATACTCGTAGCCATAGTATTTTAAATCTATATAAATGACTCAGCTTAAAAATCGTTGTTCAACCGTAACAAATTTATGATTTTAGTACAAGTTTGAGTAATGCGTATTTGTAGTAGTTAATATTTACTGATATACATACATAAAAGGGATTTTATATAACATAAACAGGAGTATTGTACAATATTTCTAAGGATTTAATTCAATATAATGTACAAAACCGTGGATGTATGATGAAAACGTGACCACTCAACTATTCTCTTCACAAAAATATTACTTAAACTATTCTTAAACTTAAAATTGTTTACGTACTTAAAAACTCATACATCTATTTACTAAAGATGAGAAATTCTTAACTCTCTCATTCACAGAAATTGATTTGTGCTGTAATTACTGAAGTATTTCATTGAACATTCAAAGATCTGAAAAAGGATAACGAAAATCTCAAATATTAAATGATTTTCTATCGATTAGTATGTACATACACCAATGACTGTAGTTCTTCAGAATTTCATTGAATCTCCACTTCAGAATGTTTTTAACAGAAAAATAAATTGGTATGGAACGAACATATTGTTATGATTCCAAGGATACTGTATGTAGACTAGTTTTCCATAAAGTTCCTAAAATAGTTCTCGTGATGCCGTACTAAGAACATAATTCCCCTTTCTGGCCAAGTTCTCCTCACATTGAATACATATTACTAATACGGTGAACTATTTCGTTGGTTTTCTTGCCTCACTAATTTCTCCTATTTGCACCTACGTAGGTGGCTACTCGATTGAAACTGTTGTGTTGATAGTACCTCTCAACGTAGCATTATCAAATATAAAGGCAATTTCATCTCCTGCACTCTGCGGAATAATCTTCCTGCTCTTGTTTGCTTTCGCAACAGTTTAAATATATCATTAACCAGGATTGCGGTCATTTTAATTAGTAATTTAGTTTATATCATTTAATTCATTTGCCTCCAATCTTTAAGAGTCTCCAAATTTAGTTAAGCAATTCATTTTTATTATGTGTATTTAACTATCAAGTAGGATTTACAATAAATAAATATTAATTGTATCGCCTTTAAATCACATCCATACATATAGTACATAACATATGTACATGTACGTACATACTGATAAGGTAGCAGCTTTTTGGTATTCAATATTTATGTTTGATTTTGATTATTTACTATTTGAACACATGAACACACAAAAAAAAACTATATTATTGGTTATTTATACTAAACTTGTATACTTATGGAATGTTATTATCTAAAACTAAATAAACTGATAAGAAACATTTTGTAATGCATCTAATTGAACGTTTAAAATTAAACGCCAGCGATTGTCATCGATTGTTCAGTAAAAATTAGTTCACCTCCCCCCCCATCCCACAATTAGTGTTCAAAGAGATAAAAGCTCTTAGCAACTTGAAATAAAAAATTCTCTTAACACAAAATATACATATACCGAATAAATAAAGCTTTTTCTACCTATACCTACCTAAACACTTTTCTTCTCTTCAATTCAATTTTTATAGATACAACAACACAACACACTGTGTCCAATGATATAATGGTCAATATACCAGCTGTTGGCAGTAGTAACATAACAACCAGTTGTGCACAAGGCGCTTTATGTACAGGTCATTCGCTTTCTCAGCATGCGCAATCAACGTTAATATCCACCACACAAGTACTACAGCAGCCATTAGCCGCCGCAATATCAACGAAACCAGTAAAATCAGAGACAACAACGAGTTCTGAACAGGAAACACAGTTTCAGTCGCATTCCAGGCATGGCATTGATCAAATCGTGGCGCCGGATCGTTTGCAATCAAATTCGTCGTCCATTGTAGAAGCGAAAAAATGCATTTTTAATAAAAACAATAATTTCGTAAATAAATTCAGTTCAGTGTCTAGTAATAAATATTCAAAGTTAAGTGATCGTAATACTAATTCGAAATCAACTAGCACCACCACCACCGGTACAATGGTTGCAATGCAAGAATTGATTAACGAAGAATTTAGTTTTGACGACACGTCAGAAGAGCTACAGTATGGACCGGGTATTGTATCAAAGTTACGGTGTCGTTATTTAAGTTTAGCATTGAGACAATCAGTTGGCAAACATCGGCCATCTCTGGATAATTTACGGCGGGCAACAAGTTTAAATAATTTATTAGATGAAGAGGATGATGATCACAATGTACCGGCACGAAATAATTGGGCAAAACAAAATAATGGGGATGATCAAAAGGCTCGCACACCAGATGAATATGTATCGTCATTTAATAGGAAAAATTTAGAACAAAATGACAATAGATGTAGACAGGTTGGTAGAGGTAATGATTCGCTCAAACGAGCCCGATCGGTTGAAGCACTTTTACGTTATGATCACAAAGCATGGCAACGTGATATGAACAAAGATGCAGCCGATCATGAATATCAAGACAATATTTTTATTTTAGAAGATATGTCAAATGACAACAATAGCAAAGGAAAAATTGTCGTTGATGTTGTTTCGATCGAAGATAAAATTATCAATGCTCGAGAACGTGGTGAACATAAACCGAAAAGACTGACTTCCTTTATGGATGAGACTGAGAGACCCCCGCCGGATTTAGTAAAGCATACATTACGTATCTTTGAAGCAACCGCAAATCGTCGTCCAAAATTGTCATCACGTTTGGGCAACGGAGATGTAGCCGCCAAGGTTGCCACATTCAAAACGATTATATCTCAGGAAAAACCACCGATTGTGTTTCCCCGGCCGCCATTAAGTCCCAAAAAACCAACCATAAAACCACGTACGTCTAGTCCAAAACATGCTATGAATGGAAATCGAAACAATTCTGGCAGTGCATGTGTTACTTCCATTCAAAAACCACCCACTCCTACTTTGGATATTTATTCGATTAAAAATAATTTAGAAAAATCCAAAAATAGCTCGCCCACAAGTAATGGGACCAAAAAAATCATTTCAACTGATACATGCCGATCACCATCTCCTTTGTCGGTTCGCGTAGACACCGCATACAGAACGAACAAATTGGAATCGCCCCTATCGCCTCAGTTAAAATTAAACAACAGTGGTCATCGTCCTAAACTTGATTTACCCTATTTATCATCGCCGATGTCACCAATTACATCTTCTCGAGTTGATGCATTCACTCCTTCAGCCGATGTAATGATTCAAAAAGAAATCGCCGATACAGATTCGCCTATTTTTCAGCTATCCAAGAAATTAGAAGTTCTATCGATCGATTCACCTGCTCAAAAAACTTCGCCAACATCTTCGCCAACAGATCCAATTGATAATACAGTGGATAATGACAATATTGAGCCGGAAAGTGTTGATGGCGATGCGACACCAAAACAAATTTCAAAAGTAGCTCTTGCCAATATATCCAAAGCGGGCACAACAACCGAATTTAAATTTTTCACCCCATCTACTAACAAGTCTCATTTACCGGGACTATTTAATGGTAATTCATCGCCAAAAAAATTTTGTGATACAAATGAACCAAATGTCCGACAAGTTGGCATTATTCGGCCACAGCTCAAATCGACCAATAATTCGCCAGCCCAAAACATTCCATTGCCGAAGCCAATGAATTCGATTACTATAAAAAAAGACGGTCAGGTGTTAAGTGAAATTGCCCGAAATTCGGATGACCAAAAACCAAAACGTGATAATTTGCTGATAACGAATTTACTGCCGGCAAACAGTATTTCGTTAACGAGTCGTGAAATTGAAAAAAATTTGATAAATCGAGAGAAAAGTGAGGAGGCCAAATGGACGACAAAAACAGCGTCCCACAAAAATTGGCAAAGTTCGGACATGCAAAATAATACGATGGTATTTAATTTCAGTAATCGCAAAGAAGTGCCCGATTATATTGAAAATGATGGATTAGTGATTAGACGTAAACGAGAATTACCTAAGGTAAGACATTTTTTTTTGTCAATTACATTTATTTGATTGTGGCGTGTGTGTGTGTGGGAACATTTGTTAAGTTTTATAATTAGCGCAATTTTATCATTCAACATTTCATTCAAAAACAACTAAACAAATAATATTTTAGAATTCTTACGATCTTTAAACGTATATAGATCGGGGCATTTTTCGTCACTTTTCATCTTGATTGTTCAATTTTAAAAGGAAGGGTGAACGAAAAATATAATGAGATTTTTTTATTATTAGGAAAAATGCCTTCCCACAAAACAGAGGCACCATTGTGTTCTTATAAATATCATCCATGCAGAGAAATCTGCTCTTTTTCATGAAGAAAAGATCATCTCGTGTCTGAGTTTACTGTTTCTTCGCGCGAAAATAGCACTGTCACTACATTAATGAACATGCTTGGTCAATTAAAATTCTCTCATTTGGATTTTTGGCTAATAATATTTTCAAATCCAGTACAGAGTTAAATTTACAAAGATCTTGAAATCATATTTAAGGTCCTGCAAGATTTTGGATATTCTATTCGATTGAATTAAAGTATTATGTTTCGTTTCTAATTTATTCAAGTCACGTTCATTCATATTTTGGCAGATCATTGAGGCGAACCTAATATGTCTACCCTATTAGTTTCTAATGTGATATATTTGACTGGATAGTGAGAAGAATAATTTATTATTATAAATTCGGTTTGAAGAAATAATTGATGGCTTACATTTCGAGATATTTTTTCTTTTTTTTTTATTATTTTTATATTTTTTTTTTTTGCACCGCCCATAAATAGAAATTACGTAAATGTCTATGAATTTATGGCTGCCCTATTTAAAGGCTTAGTCATAATAATAAATGTTATGATAGTTAAATACGAAAAAAAAAAACATACATAAAGGCAATATAATTTTTGATAAGCTGTTTTATGTTAGAACGAAAAATTTGATGAAATAATTTTTCGTCAAATTAAAATTTACAAAAAAAAACTAAATTTTATATGAAAGAGATTTTATTTTGGGATATGAGTAACAAAATGATTCATTATTTATAGAATCCGATTTCAAATCAGTCAATAAATTAATAGATACCGTCTTATCTTTAAATGAAAATCAATTTTCTATATCACGTTTTTACATTAGGAATAAATAAAATTATATTTTATATAGGTAAGTTGTAGGTAGGTTGGTTAAGTAGGTACATATTGATATGTAATCAATATATTATACAGTTAGGTAAAAAATTATTCGTCCTATAATTTAATTAAATTAATAAAATCATTTATTATAATAAGAAATTTTGATAAATCTAATTTGGTTGTTTTTCGTTCGAATATTTTGTGGACTAACTGTAGATAAATAAATCATGATTAAATATTATTCATTCATACCAAATTATATTGACATCACATTCATTATATGAGTGTTTACCTAATTTGGCCCAAATTTAATTTGTTCCAAACGACTGCAATTCTAAGTCCAGTTCAAGGTTTCTTTAAATGTGTAAAATCTCTATCCACACACAATGAATGAAATCATTTTCTCTATAGATACGCGTAATAATCGACGGATGTTTGAAACAATTTTATACCAAATCGTGGAAATATTGGAAAAATGTACGGTTCGTTGCATAATCGTAATTATTATGCCTTTGCACTTTTTTTTTTTTTTTGTTCTCTCATTTTAATATTGATTTTTCTCCTGCAAAACTGAAGCAATATAATGTACATATACGGACACACCCTGCCCTTGTGTACTCTGACTTGTACATGTGGCATCTATTGATTGTTACGGCCTAACAAACATAATGTACATACTGTACAATGTATGTACCTATATTGTGGTTATTATACGAAGCTACAGTAATTTGAGTAGGTACTACATATATATTTGCATATTCTCTATTAGAGTATTTATGCCATTTCCAATTATGGATGGGTAATTTAGTCTCTAACTACATAGAATTGATGAGGCATAGGGTTTAACGCTATGTAACCCAAACTGCCTTATTATAAGACGATCCTTGAAAAGAATAAAGGGCAATTATAGATTAGTAAGCATATATCTAAATACAGATTAAATGAGCTGGAAGATTGTATAAAAAAATTAACCAGAAAAATTGGAATCTCTCATAAAATACAGATACAGACAAAATAGATTCACAGCATTAAGATTACTTATATGGATCCATAATCTGGCCATTTAAATTTAATGAGTTCAATAGATCCTTAGAGTAATATGTATATGAATTCCAATGGATTAGCATTTGGAGGAATTTCTCAATTTTCAAAGTGTACATAGCAACAGTGGCAACTATATTTTATGTGAACTGACAGTGGTAGAACAGTCACTTCGGATGTCGGCAGACGCAGGTTCGATCACGGCTGGTGTAGATTTTCGTGAGAAATGTTTTCAAATAAAAATGGATCATATCCCCAACAGGGAATAAACTTGTGTTCGGAGATCAATTTAGCCGTCATAACAACAACAAAATATGTTATGTGAACCGCTCATTTAATCATCTGCCATTTAAATCTCGGGATGACGAAAAGAATTGCTGGTGACCTATTTCATCAAACATCGAAATTATTCTTCCTCCTGTAACTTTCATAACTTTCATTTACAAAAAAATTTCTATAGAACTTGGAACTCTTTACCCGCTTT
The DNA here is from genome assembly GCA_026745375.1 of Platyura marginata. Taxonomy (NCBI): domain Eukaryota; kingdom Metazoa; phylum Arthropoda; class Insecta; order Diptera; family Keroplatidae; genus Platyura; species Platyura marginata. The sequence continues at coordinate 14,821 of JANSTT010021661.1, read as the reverse complement.
TCGTTAATTATACATTGAACGCATTTTAAATCAAAATTATGCGATAAACAATCCTGAATTGGGTAAAATATCTGATATTATTCTTGAATAATCATGTCTTTAGTTTTTGATATAACAAAACTAATTTAAGTTTAACCTCCGTGAATTTACAGCATGAGTCGACATCATTAAAATGTTCATGCTTCTGCCATGAATTACTATAAAACTTCAAATGTATAATTATGCGCTTCCTTAATGAAAACAGAAACTTAGCAAATCTCATCATGCTGATTAAAATTTAAAAATATTTTCGATTAAAATAGTTTTGAATTTCATGATTTATTCATGTAGAAATGGTGTCCCACTGCGACTACTTCTTAGAATGAACGTATTCATTGAAATTTTATTATATACAAAACACAAACAATATTTATTTATAAATAATATAATAAACTAATAAACTAAATTAGTACAGTAAGTTATAGTGAAAGAACAGTTTTGGCACACAAAACACCTTCAAGAAACACGTTTAAAATTTGCGTGTTTTTTTCAATTATTACAAATTACAACAATATAAGTTTTATTTACATATATTTATATATATATATATATATATATCTTCTATTACCGAACATATGCAGGTATTTAAGTTAAAATATTATATTCATGTATCGCACATCCATTATAAGTTAAAAAAAAACTCAAAGCTTTTTTTCATACAGTAACAGATTTACCGTCCCATCATTAAAAAAGCTATTATCATGTATGAAAAAAAGTTATCAGTTGGCCATAAATGCTATATCGGGATATGCGATATATGCAAGCTCCATTCCACACATGACAAGATTATTTCAATTATAGCTTAAAAGCCGTTTTAGTATGTATTATTTATGATATAATGTAATATTTACTACCATACAATTAAATATTTAATCATTTATATTTTTTTAACTTTTCTTTATATATTTTCACAGCACATTTTCTATTTTTCTTTTCTATGAATTGACATCTTTCAAAGCTTAAACTTATTAGATAGGTTGCGTTAGTATCTGACCTGTCGCGAATAATTGTACCAATGACGAATTATTTAAATGCCATACCATGAGGATTTTCAAGTAAAATTAATTTCATTAATGTGCACATTATGGTTGATTAGGATGATGAAACGTAATCATATACCTGTACTTTTTTACCTCTTATCTTTCTTTTCTTTTCTCATTTAAAATGAAAAAAAAAATCTTTATCGAGGTGCCATTCCGGTTCTTGATTTTAAATTTCCGGTAAAAATTTTAGCGAAAACAGAAAAAAAAATTTGGACGAAGATAGTCAATCAAATAGGCTTTCTCGATTGAAATGTAGATACTCAATTCATTTATGCCGGTTAAGTCTTCCACAGATCTTATCACTCTATGCTTAATGGTACTGGCGTTTTGGTTCAACATTTTCAATGAAAACACGTTGTGTTGTTATATGATAACAATTGGGCTATTTTCTGGCAGACTGTACGTACAGGTCGCTACTTGTTTTTAATAATAATAAATAATAAGTACCTTCATCGAAGCAACAATCAAGGTTTGTAATACACCGAATTGGTAGTGATAGAATTTTTTTACATCGATGTGTGTAGATGATTCCATCGCTCACTGCGTTAACAACACCTCAACAACATTTTCTTACATTGGTTTAGTTATTTATTAGAAGTTTTGTTATAATTATAATTTCTTCTGACGCGATCGATTTCAAGTGTCAAATATAAACGCAGCCATTAACATAATTTTGTTAATTTTTGAACGTCACATAATTGTATAAATTTCAAAATATTTTACCTTTTGTATTTTACCATAATTATTTTTATTTTTATTTGGCCTCCATTTAGGAGGATAAGCTGGAACTTCCAACCGTTCAATGTAAGCTTATTAGCTAATCCGCAATTGACAGAGTAAAAGAAAAATTATAAAAAATTTGGAAAGCTGAGATAAAACTATGGCATCTTCAGTTTTCAATGACGTAATGCTTCGCTAACGTAAAATTAAAATGTAACTAATTCGTTATTACTCATAACTTATGAGCATCGTGCCACTTTATAGTTAATGTGCTCGTAAAGTAGAATTTTATTTATTTATTTAGTTAACTAAATTCTCCTTTTTTTTTAATTAGTAATAATTTATTAATAACCAATATATTGTATGCGACAAAAGTCATTACGAAAAAAACTCTAAAATATGCGCCACTTTTTTTTAAACCAAAATTTTTTAAATAATTTTTGCTGAAATACTTTTGCATCACTGAAAAAATGTTAGGTAAAAATTTGTTAGGCAAAAGGTAGAATTTTTTGATTGAAATTTGTGACAATAATTTCTATAGCATCGGCAGAATATACATAGTAGGTAGATTATCATTTTTCATCACATATTGCAAAAAAAAATAAATTTATCTAATGCATAATTATAATATTTACTATAAAAATTTATATAAATTAAATAGGAAAATAAAAAAAAAAACTAATTTTATTACTTACTCACTGGAAATATCTCCGTTATTTCTATTAAAACTATCTTCGTCTCTACTATTTCGACGAAGCAGTGATGATTCTTGCTCTTGGTCAATTTCGATTTTATGCTGTGAAGGTTTTCTTCCATTTTTCGCTCCATCACCAACACTTTTATTCAAATCTTTTGAACTTGTTCGTCGATGCCGTAATACACTATTAGCGGCATCTTCAACAAGTTCCAATGCTTTATTTAATGACAAATCTTTGGAATTATTACGTGAATGATGATATTTTGATTCAAGAATTGGAACCGACACGTCTGTATCTTTGGAACCTTTTCTGAACAAGAATTTATTATCTAAATATTCCTTTGTATTTGTATTTTTTAGCATATTAATGTCATATCCTCTAGAATTTTTTCGCGATAAATTTTTACTGAATTTATTGTGTAATTCTTGGTCAATTTTTATGTTATTTGGCATATAGATTTGATCATATGAATGATTTCGACTATGTTTCTTTGATAAGCGACTTTGTTCACTGGCTTTACCTGAATTAGTATTATTTAAAATGCATTTAATGTTTAAATGATGATCGTCTTTAGAATTATTACGTGAATGTGTTAACTTATGACGAAAATCATGTTCGAGATCTTTGGAATTATTTCGGCACTGATTTATATGTTTCTTGGAACGATGCTCGTCATATTCTTGAGAATTACTTCGAACCATTCGAACGTCACACGAACTACTTCGAATATGTTTTTTAGACTTCTTTAAATGTTGATCAATCTTATCATTGTAATTGTCATATCTAAAATGTAGGTACATCACAATTGATGTAATTAGTAATTACATAAATGTTTAATAGTTTATCATTTTACCTTAGTTCCAATTGAATAGATTTCGAATCATTTCGTAAATGTCGCGATGCAATCAAAACTCGTTTATTTGAATCAAAATTTATGTTTAAACCACAATCGCCAGCCATAATCTCTCCAGAGTATGGAGTTGCCTGATTATCCATAGAAGCTTTTTCTTCGAATACTGCAAAGACAAAAAAAAATTTAAAACTACTAATTTAAATAAAATAAACGAAAAGAACAACACTTACACTTATCAAGACTAATTATAGAACCGACAACTTCATTGGCCGACATTGGTAAACTTTCTGACATATGCTTTCTACGTTTGACCAGCCACCAATCTATTCCAAATATAGCTAAAGCAACGATCTTAATAAATGCACAAAGGCCAACATATCTAAAATTGAATTAATTTCAAATTTATATATGTATTAGATAATGACAGGATTTTATTTCTCACTTATATCGAAACATTTCTATGTTGTAAATAAGACATCTGCCACCTTTTTCACCACAAGTAGACTTCCATAGTAAGCATGTAGAATCAATTAAATTACCAAATATTATTGGTGCTGGTATATATCCAAATAAACGAAATATTACGAATTGCATTCCCAAAGCAAATGATCGCTCTTCCTCGGAAACAGATCTGAAAATTAAAAATATTAAATATTAGCTAAACATGTCATCAAATGAGAAACTTACCTCAATACAATCATCAATAGTGGCATTTGCGTTGATGCAACTATAAATGTCATAAAGAATAGTAAAATCAAAAATGGATATATTGTCCGACAAGGTGTTGTACATGGGCCGGCTGTTGCAACAGGAACAACCGTTACTTCAGCAAAATCTTCTCGGGCTATAGAAGCTTGTGCTTGACTACCGCCAACGCCTGTATAAATATTGGTAATATTTGCTTGAACACATGCACAATTTGTATAATTTGAACTGGACGAAAAGGCAGTGCATCCAGCATGGCATGGACTAAAGTAGGTTAGTCCATTATTTCCACAAACTGGTTCTACATCTGTCATATGACACTCACAACCAAAGTTACAAGCTGCAGTTAAATTAACTTGAAATGGTTCTGGTACAGTGTGTTTTGAACTAAAAAGTTTAATGTATATTAGATAGAAAAAAAATGTATAAAGATCTATATTGAATACCTATTATAATATGGGATTGTTGTTCCCGCCATTTTTAAATTTTCACAACCCAAAAAAAACAAAAGTGCATAACATAATAAGCATACCAGATTGGAAATTAGAACAAATAATACAGCTCCTTGTGGTTTAAGTTGAAAACGTTTCAAAAAACAGCCACCTATAAATATTCCAATGCATGCGCCAGGAATAGCAATCGATCCTTTAATTGTAGTGATAGATAGATATTATTGATATAAGAAAATACTAAAGATTTTACCTGTGAAAACACTTGCTTGACTTTTACCTAAACTAAATTGAGTTTCCAGATACTTTGGTAAAAACACAATAAAACCAGAAACTATCATTAGTTCCATACAAGCCCCTAGACAAGTGACAATATATACAGGATTGGAAACAAGGCGCCACATTGACAACGGAATATCTTTGATATCTTTTCCATAACCAGTATCTACTTTCTTTTTTGATTTTGTCGACGAATGTTTGGAGTGTTGTACTCGCTGTAAGCTGTTTGTATTGTTTGTGTTGTTCAGCTTTGAAATTTGTTCGATTTTTCTTAATTTCTTTTTTTCATGTGTTAAAACTTTTGGAAAAGAAAAGAATGGAATCGCAACAATTATTAACAGTAATCCACATAGTAAAAATCCTCCCCACCACATGCCAACCCATCGTCGGTCGCCTGGATCTATAACATTTTTATTTGTGTATTCAAAATTAAAGAAAATTATCAAACTTAAAACTAATTACCGATTGATATAAAACTTCCGGAGAAAGAATCCATGTGAAAGGATAATAGATAGGCTCCTAATAGAAACCCGAGAACTGGACCAAATGCAGCCATACTGTACATGCATCCAATGTACATTGAAGCACTTTCGGTTTTAACATGATCGTCAACATAGGTAGTACCTAATGTAAAAAGTGGACTACCACCACAACCGAGTAATAATTGAGCAATAACAAATAACAATACGGGTCCAAAGGTGGACGATTTACCCTGTATACAGTTATCCCCTCTATAAATATAAAAGAAAATTTCTCTTGTTTTCTCTTAAATTCTCTTATTTACTAGATTGTTCGGTGTACCTTAAATTATTATGCGGTGCCAAGGGGGGATTTGATAAACCGCTCGAAAGACGTCCTAGACCCATGTCTAATTCTCTCAATGAAACACCACGGCAAATATTGTCTAAACTTTTATTTTGTAAACTAATACCAGGATTTGTTTCACCAGTAAAATGAGGCACCATAAATACAAGCGAACCAATGCCCATAAAAACAGCACCTTTGAAATGCATATTCAATTAAAATAGGCAATTGTAATTAATTACAATAACTTATTACATACCAATTCCAATCCAAACCGGGATATGTCTTCGACTTCCTAAATAACTAACAAATATAACAGTTATCACATTTCCAATTTCATAACTTGATGCTATCATTCCTGAATAACTTGATGGTATATCAAATCGTTTTTCTATTGTAGTAATAACAGAATTAATATAACCCGAACTTAAGGCTTGCTGAAGCGTGACTAGCATGGATAATAATAATACGAAAATCTAATCAGAAATAAATTGTATTCATTAATGATTTGTAAATTATTAAATGCTGTTCATACCTTTATTCGCGCAAATTTTTGTATAATGATTGGTCGGCATCGAAGAAAACCGCAGTCCCTTGAAAGATCTTCATCTTGTCGAATATTTGGAATTGGTTTATCTCTGTCAACCAAACCACTTGAAGCCTGTCTACTGTGACATTTTATCACTGTATCATTAGTGCGAACATTTGCTACATCTAAGTTATTGCTATGAGATTCATTATTCTCTAAATCAGGAGGAACATTTATAGTACTATCGTCGCCGGTATCTGCATATAGACCCGTCATGGTATACATCGATTCTTGTCGTCTAAAAGAAATGTAAATTATCACTTTAATTAATAATCATCTATATATAATAATTAGTCAAATTTAAGCAGTTAGACTTAGCAGTTGAAACTATTTTTCAAATAACAAATTTAATCTATAATTAGACTTTAATTTTACTTATCGCTCAATATTATTCTTTTCATAGACAACTTTTTGACCTATTTTTCAAAAAAGTTTTTGAAACATTTGATTGATGCAACTAACAAAATTTTAAGTGATTGCGCCAAACCCGAAATTGCGCAAAGCGAAGATTTTGAAAAAAAGGAAGAATTTGAACTACTTTGAATAAAAATTACATATTACATAAATACTTAGTCTTAGATCATACATACTTTATTTAATTGATATTATAACTATAATTTATGTATGTCATTCTTAATCAAATATTATATCCCGCAATATTATATTCGCACTTATTTTACGCATATTTGAGACGAAAACGTTTATATTAAAGCTTTCTGAGAAAACTATAGATTTGTTCTTGTTTTACTCAACTCACACATACATATAAGCAAGACAAATAATTTGTTAAAAAACTGTCTTTTCTCGTTTTTTGCAATTAGAAATTGCGGAATTAAAGTGCGTCAAAACAAAATGTTAGGCCTTGCGGAATTTGAACAATTCCTACAAACCAACATGGCACGGCGTCAATCGATTTTTGCTTATTCTAAGTATATTGAACTATAATGGAAAAATACAGTAGACATTGTACATGTTGATGAAATAAATATTAGGTGCAATTTAAACCAAAATAATTGTTCGACAATACAAATGAAAAGCTACTCCAAGGGTATACAAGAACATACATACATATGTTATTAAAAATATAACTATAAATATTTTAAAATATTTGAATGATATTAAAATTCATATCAGAATCGAGTAAATTCTATATTGGTTCAATTACAATTTGTACTGAAGTTTGATGTTTTCAGCAATTTTTAACAGGAACGATCCGATTTTCAGCCCTAAGAGGGGTTAGCCCTCCACCCATAAATGACCCTAAGTATCCCCCTCTTCCCAGTATTCTTGCAACTACATATTATAAGAAAGTATAAGTATAAGAATATTTAAATACTTTAAAATTATAGTAAATATATTTACCTGTGACCTTTTTGACAACTACTACTACTACCACCGCCACCACTTCCAACATATGTAGAAGTTCCATCTGTAGCAGCAGTCGTTAAAGTTGTCATACTGGTGGATATGTTTTTAAGAATGTTCTCATATCATATCATTAAAAAGAGTTAATTCTAAAATAACAAGGTTATCAAGTAAGTACTTAAAAATATATGAATCGAATTATTTATCATAAAAAAATTTCAAAGAACTGAGAGATTCCCTGAGAAAATGTATCACATTTTCTCCAAATAATAAAAAATTTAAAAAAAATTAAAATTAAGTTACATTAGATTTTCAGTTAATTATTGTACATATTTCGCATAGAGCACATAACACAATTAATACAGTTTTATTCAACTTGACTAACATCAAGCTGTTCGTTTTTAACTTTTGCTCTCTACGGTCATTGTACTTGTATGTACTTAAATACTTATGTAAGTACATACGTGTTGTTTTTAATATCAAAGAATTATTGAGTGCGTTTATTTGGATAACTTTTAGTCAAAATAAAAATATATGAAAGAACCGTTTTCACATTTTAGACGATTCAAACAATAAATTGACGACATCCTCATTGACCTGTCGAATTTGTATTTAGTTCAGCCCTATAATTTCTTCAATAACAATAGGTATAGGTAGTTGCTTAATTATTTTAAAACTTTACCTTGTTACCTAGATAAGTGAACTGATCGAATTAATTTTTAGTTCTACAAATATTGATGATTGGACCCCTTATATGGGTATATGAACTTTACTTTTAAATTACTCTTAAATGACGAAGTTTATTTATTTGAACTTTAACTATTTAGCTCTATGTTAATTCTAAAATGTACACATTTCATTTCAAAGTAACATGTAGATACAATACATTTGAATATGATCGTTACAATTGTAAATACATACATGTTTTTAATTGAATTATCGTAATACATATTTACTCAAATTTAATATGCTGCGTTTATTGTACAGAGGTCATGACATCTTATCTCTCCATTAGAATTTAAATTTATGACGGAATAAGTAATTTTAAAAAAAACTAATGTCGTCTTTTTTGAACATACCGATTTGGATGGTGTGATTGGGATAGAAACTTTTGTGTTACAATAAAAATATTGAATAAAATAAACATAAGTACTTTAATTTATTATTAGGTTTTTAGGGTGTTCAAAACAAAACACCATAAATAAGTGCTTAATTAAGTACTATTTCTAGCTATACATAAGTAAAGTCTAATTTTCTCAATAACAAAGAAAGTGCTAAATTAAAGTATGGAAAATATGCCACATCTGCAGTCAATATTTTACATTGATTATAGTTAGGTAACCTTGTCTGTAAGAAAAAAAAACTTGCTATGAACTACTAGTAGTATAGCAAACAAATATATGTAAGATGTGCGGTTACTTACTCGTTGACCTAACAAAGAAATGACAAAGAAACTAATAACACGCAAAATAACTGAAATTAAATCTTTTGCAATAGAATAATTAATTAATAAAAACTTACATTCAGCCCTTTGCTGATGAGACGGTTAATATGGATGGAGTTAATTTTCACATAATTTCATTAATTTTACCTTAGAATTGTTTTGTTTTTTCCACTTGAGAAAAGTTACTGTTCGAACACAAAGATATTGTTTTTTCCAATTATCGAAATTTTTATTCAATCAATAAAAACAATTCTTGTTAGGTACTTCATGGCTATTCCAAATCCACTCACCACACCGAAACACATACGACATCATACAATTCGATTTATTCTGTATTTTTTTTTTCTTTTCACCAAAAGCACCAATGCAGAGAAAGTTTGATAAAGTTTCGTAATTATCGATCTTATTTATAATTCTGATCTGTATTAAATGCAATTTATTATTTAATAATTATATTGCTAAACAGCCAGATAATTTAATTATTTATTAAATAACAATGGGACAAGAGAACCCAGATAAATTTTGTCACTTTGTTTTTATATATGGATATGCGAACCACAAAATTTTCTTCAAAAATTATTTGACGTTTACGGATCAGGGACTAATGCTGTCGTTTGACAGTTTGTCATAGTAGAGTACAATCTAAACAAAAACGGAGTATAATAGATATTTTTGAAGTATAATTTTTTTAGTATGTAGTTACATAATTTTTATGAAAAAAAAGGTTTTTATCTCTGTTGCCTTCATTTTTATCCAATGTATTTCGTTGACAATTTCCAAATCCGAGACATAAATATGATTATGAATAATTTCCCTGCCTTTATTTTATTACGTTTTTTGACAAAATCCTCGTTGAATGTTAAAATTATATTTAAAACCGCGGAGTATAGAGACCATTAGAATTAAAAATATGACATACTAAATCAAAATCGGAATATAAATTTTGAGTAGAACGACAGCACTGCACGAGAGACTAAATTTTTAAATGAGCACAGCGCTCCAAGTGTTAATGTCTATAATTGACAATAATCCTCATATAACGTAGAAACTTACACCTTATTTTTATAAAGTGGTTGAAAATTGAAACAGCAGTAGAATTTTTGAATTAAAAAAAACAGTTTTTAACGTACTTGAGAACCAAATAAAAAGACTGGATCAATTAGCGTCACTGTGAACCCAGCTTTAAATGCTGGGAGATTTTTATATGTAGATGTAGATTTTTTCGATTAATAAATGTAAGGTGGAAGTGTAAATGGAATTTAAAAGTATTTTTTAGAATCAAATAATGTATAACTTCATTTTAATATCGTTTATTTTCATTATCATGTACATGATTTATATTTCCATTACCAATTATTTCTGATTGATTATCTTTAAAGTTTTCTTCGATTTCTTGTTTTGGAGGAATATAGTGCCACCAAGCTCCAAAGAAAAAGCACACAGTTAGTGTTTTCCCAATAAAAGCGAGTGTCATCATGTATCTATAAAAATTTATTAAAGTTAATTATGATTAAAATGTAATTAATAAATATATATTATTAATATTATAATTAGAGATTTTTTTTTTCATAATCAATTTAGAGTTTTTAATTAAAATCAAAACGATCCAGAACATATAGAAATAATTATATTTTTTATATACAAAATACCTTATGTTGAGTTAATTTTAAATCACCATAGACTTTTGCTTTCCTACAAAATCGTACTAATACAAATAACCGTTTGATCATATGAACGAACTTCTGATTTCTAAATTATTTGGTATTTGATGTTTTGGTTTTGTTCTAATGGCGCTATTGCCGAGGATAAGCAACACATAAAGAAAGTAAATAAGAACGATAAGAGAACTGAAAAATCAATGTCAATAATTTAAATTTTTAAACGAAAAATATTATGTTTTTTGAACTTATAAAAGGAGTTTTCTTAATAAAATATAATTCTATTAAATTCTTAATTATAGCGTATAATAAATGAATTATGAATATGAAGGAACAAAATTCTCTTTTAAATCTCTACATAAGTAGATACTTACTTGCTCATGTTTAAATTGTCATATGCTAGACATGAACCGACCGTGTCACAAGATTCTTGCCAAAGAATACAAGTTTTATCGATTAATGTTCCAAAAATTAACGGAGATGGAATTGTGCCGAGTAATCGAACTTTTATCCATTGTATACCCATCGCAAATGATCTTTGTTCATTCTGAACACATCTATTTCAAATTAATTAATGTCATAAATAAATAAATAAGATATACATTGAGGACTAAGTACCTTAAAGTAGCTGATAAAGCTGGCATCGTTGAAACAAACGTAAATAACATGAGAAAGAAGCATAATGCAATAAATATCCATAAATTAGTACAGCCAGATTCACACATCGTATTCACAGCATCAAACCCACGATCTCGAGTACTATTAGAAACATTAATACAATTACAATCAAGATAAATTTTGGCACTGTCCATGCTTAATTCCTTGGAGCAACCAGCATAGCACGGTGAATAATACATAACACCATCAACACCACATATCGGATCATAATTTCGACGGCTACACGCACACTTACTATTACACGTGTTATCTAAAGTATAACTAAATGAACTAAAATCATCAGTTTGTGAACTAGGCGCTATATTAAGAGTGTAATAAGAATTTACACCAGCAAACGTTAAATTTGGACAAGACAATAAAAAACACACCGTAAACACAGTAGAAATTATAGTTACAATTAAACACAATCTTATAATTCCAGCACAAGTAAGATTAAATTTTTTCACTAAATATCCACCAATAAAAGTACCACCACCACCAGCAGGAACCGTTATCACACCCATTAGTAATGCAGCCCATATGGCAGTAACACTAAATTGATTTTCGATTTGTTTTGGAAGAAATGCTGCAAATCCAGCAATAATTAGACCTTCTGAAGCACTACCCAAATTTATAAAGAAGAATGTTGGATTCTTCAATAATGCAGACACAGCTTTTGGTATATCTTTAAGTTTACTGTAGGATTGTGAAGTACTTCCATGGTGAGCTTCTGACACCTTTTCCAATTGTAGTTCTTGTACTCCTAAACGATATTCTTTGTTATATCACTTTAAAAACTAAATTATAATTTACCTGGTAATGAATGAGGATATGCTAATATTGGCAAAGCTATCAAAAAGCATAAAAGTGCAGAAACTAGAAAACCAATCCACCAAGCACCTACCCAAACCTTACTCTGTGGCGTCAATCCGAAACTGAAAAAAAATTTCTCTTCACTTAAGCTAAATGCACATATATACATATGTACAGTACATTGTACAATTAATTGTTTTTTATGTTTTCCACAGAAAAACTAAGTTCGCTGGCATTTTCACTATATTTGCCGATTAATTTGAATACTTTTTAGTGAAATAAAAAAAATGGTAAACTTTCAAATTAAGACGAAAAGAGAAAAAAGAGAAATTGATGGAAAACAATATTGGAAAACAATAGCTTATCCTCTACTTTTTCGGGCCCTAGTGATAACAAATACAAGCGTCAATATAATTAGATGATATATCCTGATGGTCATAAAAAAAGACTTATAGTTTGAATTACGCTTAAAAGAGCGGCAAATTCTCTCGAATCTACATATACATATACATACAGTGCTGTGCATAAAAATAGGTGTAAGGCATATTTTGTATGAAAAAGTCGGAATTCTCCTAGTTAGGATTGATATCTGAGAAATCTATGAATGCAGATATTGAAATGCCTTATTAAAACAAGAAACTAAAGAAATCTATTACTACATAGCTTTAAAAATCACATTCTAAAGTGAAACAAATAATTCACATGCCTAATTTCTGGTTTTAATTGGGCATTTCGTAGCTTTGAATTTTCCGCACCTATTTTTTTGCACAACAGGGTATCCTTAAATCCTTCAACTGTCCTTATTTCCCTTCCATATTTTCAGAAAATATTAGCGTTTGAAAATAATGAATATCTGCATTCATAGATTTCTCAGATATCAATCTTAACAATTAGAAGAAATTACTGAATTTCGACTTTTTCATACAAAATATGGCTGATAGGTATAATTTTTATGCACAGCGCTGTATATTCTCAAAATATATATCTGTTAAATACATAGGTATGGCATGAACTTGTTACTTGTATGTTGTATTGCTCATGCTTTGGTCAATACAATATAATTATTGAAGATATTTGTCTTAAAAAAAATATTGTGGGATGCATAATATGTAGGTAGATGACACTTTATTAGTTCAAATTTAGTATCACATTATTATCCATTAGTAAGTATTGTGTATATTATACATATAGAGCATATGTTGTAGCATAAATGTGAAAAATAGATTAACAAAACCCTCTATATTATTTGCGTAAATATTTTTCTTTCTAGCTAAAAAGCATTTCCACCCCATATTTGTGTAACCATAGCACGGAAATAATACTTGGCCACTTGAAATGCTTACTTATACTCAAAATATTGTATTATAGCTCTATATAAAAATATATAAATATGTATGTATATGTAGGTATATGTATTGTATTATATAGCAAATTATAAACTCACCCTGTATTCTATGAGCTAAGAAGTGTGGAGACCGAAAATGAAAAGGAAGTCATCAAAAGGTAAAAAGCGGTGTTAGGGTAACAAAAGACGTGAGTGTAAATTGCATTTTATTAATTCAGTCGAACGTTTTTAGGATTCCTATTGAAGCTTTGATATGTATTAATATTAGAAATTATTTTGTTAAGTGGTTTACCTTTCTGGTTATATGTATAGGGGGTTTGGGTAATGGCTAGATATATAAAGCTATATAAAGCTATAGTAGTATAGTATATAGTCTCTGTTAAGTGATACTCTCGTGTACATACAACTGAAAAAATTCAAAAATAAAATTTCATTGAAAAATCTGTGGAAACGACAACTGCAACTTGAAATAGAACTTTATAAAATGGGAATTATAGAGCTTTTAGAACGTAGGCACATTTGCATTTACGAGAGCTAAGTAAATGCTTGACGACGACGTTGTACGCAATCGCTGTTATGAACAAGAACACCTATTAATGTAAAATGCCACATCACATAAATGAAAATATGTTTTGGGTGATACGGAATTGGGAAGGTTTCAAAAATAATATTTTTTCGTTAAAATTGATAAATCTGAAATCAGTTTTTTTTTCGTAAAACTTCAATCAATAACTCTCCATCTGAAAATACAATGTGAGACTATGTAGGTATGTGGTGACAGATTCATTATAATTTGCATTGCATCGTTAAATTTGAATATACAACAAATATGTTGATATGCACATTGGCCGTTCAACATTGCAACCGAACCCAAATACTCTGTAAGGTTAGAAAAGGTTAAAATGAAAAAAAACAACAAGATAATAAATATTATAGTTAGTAAATTATCGATCTATCTATATAACTGTCGTTGGCCATTATAATATTTAATAAAGAAAAAATAGTCAATGTCTAACTCTACGTACAGTATATGCTGGAGTGGAAAAATCTTCCAAAGGAAATAAGATCCATTTTTATACCCGTATGATGTTAATCAAGAGTATTATAAGTTTGGTACGGAGTTTGTAACGCCCCTTACTACTCATCGTAAAAAAAAAATTCAACACCATTGTCTTTCTCGTGAAATTCTAAGTCGAAATATGCATGTCCGTCTGTCCATGATCAAGATTCGAGCCAAACGGCTGAAGCTAGAAAGCTGAAATTTGGACAGTTTATTATGTAGTCCTAGATCCCTATTGTTTTTGGAGCAAATCGGACAAAAAATAGGGGAGGCTGTGGTACAGTGTTCACCTAATTTTGA
>JANSTT010021650.1:0-44100 GCA_026745375.1 Platyura marginata | reverse complement strand
ACGGACAGACGGACAGACGGACAGACGGACAGACGGACAGACGGACAGACGGACAGACGGACAGACGGACAGACAGATAGACAGATAGACAGACAGACGGACCAACATGCATATTTTGACTTAGAATTTCACGAGAACGAAAATGGTCTTAACATTTTTCTTCTACAATGAATATTAAGGGGCGTTACAAATTCCGTATCAAAGTTATAATACCCTTTGATTATCATCATACGGGTATAAAAACAATAATTTGTCTATAGATATACTCAGTATTATTCTGGAAATCTAGGATATGAATGCATATAATAGGGATTACATGTTTACCTTTTACGTTGATATTCGTTCTTTAGAGGCTTTGCAAGAAAACCTAATACAAATAAAAGTTAAGTCAATTTTGGGCTTGACATATTGCAAAGGATATACAGAGATATTTACCTGATTATTTAAATAATACTCGTACCTACGCAAATATTAGTTAGTTAAGTTCTTATAAACACAACGGCTATAAACTCTTTCTCTACCACAATTATTTATAATTCTGAAAATCAGGGCAGCAGAAATCTTTCTACAGATAAATTCCTTTAAATTCAATTTATCACATTTATTTTTCTTATTACTTAATACACGAGTAAACCAAATCTTCTAGGCTTTCGTTTTATGTAAAATGTTGGATATTAAGTATTGCGTAATTTTCATTTCTTACGACGTTCACAGTCAAAATAAGAAAAAACATTTTTTTCTGCAATACGAACATTCAATTTAAATATGTTCAACAATTTTTTTGGCAGAGCTATTTTTCTTTTAATAAATTTATTGTTTTTTTGGTTTTTGGAACATCTTTGGTCTGGGTACGATCCGTTCATCGTTGATGTCATTTTATCGATGAAATTCAATGGAAAGCTCAATGTTCGCATATGCGAGTATCTTCTGATATCTAGGCTGTCATTTTACGGAGCCTGTTCAATACAGAAACCACCCAGACCACAATTGTCCCTCACCACGCTCTGACGTGGCGGACCTGCTACTCATGGGACACCAAGCAGGATATCATTGCTGATCAAATGAAGAATTCCCTCCGTGTCGATCAAAGAGAAAAGTCCGTTACCAACAAAGGGAGGATACTTCCCAGGTCAGTACCAAGGCTAAAACCATAGAAACGCCACCCTTATCAACCCGAATCAGATCGATAGAAAGAAGAACAAAAGGCAGTAGAAATCAAGAAAGGGGGTGGTTGCACAATAGATCTAAATACGGGTTGAGATGCACCGATCACCCCCAATACAAACAATCAACATTTTCTGATATGGGTGATGACTTTTGCGTCACTTTGTAGATGAATGCTGACAATGAATTGGGCGCAAAATCAGCCAAATTTCTAGACTGTTTTTAATCGATTTACTAATAATTATAACTAACCCCATAAAAAGCACACAGGTAATGACGTATTTTGCGTTTCAAATGACAAATGTCAAGTCGACTACTTAACTCACGTTTATATGCCACTATTTCAACTCAACCGAGTAAGAAAAGTAGAGTCGAGTCGAGCAGTCGATTCACAAACTCAATTTCGACACGACTCGCATTTATTATTTATAATTCGAACCCGGGTTGAACCTGGGTTCAACTCTGCATGTAAACATGACAATAGAAAGCGAAAGGATTTTTATTTATTAACTTATTTTGATATTAGGAAGAGGGTAGTAAAATCTGATGTACAAATAAAAAGGTCCACTTTTAACAATCAATTGACCTTTAAAGTTTCATCTTCTCTAAGACTCCAAACCATAAATAATGATAACGTCAAACATGAATGATTTCAAAAGAATAGAGTTACGAGGTTTCATCAAACCATGATTGGGCTATCGTGAAAATTCCCAGTCCCAGTTTACGCTATTGGTGACAATCTCTTTATATCGCTATCATGTCATATTTTCCCACAAGATCTATTGATTATCAGAGGTGTTTGTTTTCTGTTTATTATACCAATAAGTATTTGATATCATAAACAGGTCATTGTTAGGAAAATGTTTATCCATATATATGTGTGTACGAGTATGTAGGTATGTATATATGGAAATGTCGTGTGTGGTATACATAAAAAAAGCACTGTAAGGATTTATGTTTGTCTGGGAAAAACATCCACAAAAGAATCGATAAGAAATTGTATTGTGTTTAGTGAGAATTTAGTGGATTGATGAATGTTAATCGTATACAATACGATTTCGTAACATTCTTTTATCTAATAGGTAGACGAGAATGTTGTGCGGTAGTTAATTGTTCATGTTTTTTTTTCTGTCTATATAAATATAGAGTGTCACAATGAATAGGCCAGGGGAGGATCAATATCTTATCAGGTTTCTTATCTTTTTCGTGGCGAAATCTATCTTGATTTACCAATTAGCACAATTGTGCCGTTCTATTACCACTGAATATACATTTATCTCATTGATATGACGACATATTCTTTGTCTGTGCATACAAATGCAGCACTTGAGCTGTTTCTCCTTGGAAACCTTACAAATGTACGCCATTTCACCGGACATCCTTTAAGCACTGTCATTCTGTAGATAATGCAATTTCTAGAGACTGATTTTGAGTGCAATCCAACCACCCGGCCACAGATTAAAGTCAACATACCGGAGAAAAACATTTTCTTGTTTTAACCCTAGTCGAACGCGGGACCTTCCGCTGCAAAGGCAACCACTCAATCCACTGAGCCATTTTGTCGGTCATATCAGTTATAGTTTAATATAAATTACTGAAATTTTTTTACAAATTTATGTTTTTTTCTGTCATTACTATTACAAAATTAATGAACCCATGAATTAATGAACATCATTCGGAAAAATGGAAAATTGGCCCATATCACCAAGGGTTTTTTTTTATAGAAATGTTTCAAAATGCATAAAAAACGAAAAACAAAATGACGCACAAAAACCTAGCGCGCACATCTGCGCTTCGGTGCTAGCTGAGCAGGAAAATTCCGCGCATATATGAGCTTATGATGCAAATGGGTTAAGATGACCAATTTGCGACAATTTTTTTTTGTAACACCTACTGTTTTCGTGCTCTTTGACTAGATTTGATTAAGAATTTTTTTTTCCGTATGCAAGAGAGGTTACCACGCAGAAATAAAGCAAATCTCACATAAATAGATGTCTAATTTATAAGATCCTATTCTGACTTAAGTATGTATATTATGGCTGCTTTACGCCACATCCCCTATTTCGGCACTGAATTTTTTATATCAATTTGAATGAAACCAAAATAATACTCCTAAAACTTTTATTTTGTTTGGTCAATGGTATATAAACGGACAATGAATGTGGCTGTTGTATGTATTTTTATTGATTTTGGCTAATTGCCATGATGTAGAGCACAGCGTTGTGCTCAACTTAATGACATTGCTTCCTAATCGTAAATCTTATGATTACCATATATTATTTATGTATAAATATATTATTGGATTATTTTTTCTGCCGCTCCTCCGACTCAACTGCACAATTTATAGTTTTTTATAAACTCTTTAAGGAGTTTAAGCCTTTATCTTAAATATGTATGTGCTCGTCGAAAATTTGATAGAATTTAGGGGTACGTGATTTTAGGTAGTTTTTTTACCTTGTCCTCATCTTGTGAAAAAATCTCTAACTATATTATGTCATATTTTTTGACCACCCGCCCTCCTTTTTATTAAAAAACGTTAAATTAATTAATTGTTTATTAAATTAGCTTTCTTTATTAACATATCATCAATCGGAATGGTTTCTTTTCTAAGATACGAGTAACAACAACAAGGGTGCGTTCATAGCAACAAAGTTGCCATTGTAACTTTACATTTTCTACAACCACTCCTGAGTAACATGAAAAAATATTGAAATAATTCCCTCCATAAATGTGCAATACAAATACAGTAGACCGTCATTAATTCGGACCCCATTAAACTGGACTTTGCATAATTCGGACAGACATTTTCAAAAAAACATTAAAAAAAAAGCCAAAAAACCTGACTAAAAAGCTAAATTGCGGGTGTGGAACTCTTGCAAGAGGGTGCATGTGAATGAACCTGGACCATCACATTTTACATAACTTAAAGTTAAACTCTATGACTTATGTTACATAACTAATGATGTAAAATTGTAAGCAATCGATGTCTTTACTATGGATTTATTTACCTTTTGCATTTCTTAAAGAATGAAATAAAAATGTCTTTCGTTACTGTACAGATTCTTTCAACTATTCTTAATTTACTCAATTTTTAAGTCATTTGTTTTAATCTGGATTTTTATTAATCCGGACGACCCAATTAGTTCCGATTAACGAGGTTCTATCGTATTTCCACTGAAAGGGAATCGTATTTTTATCTTTATTTCGTAATATGTATCCAAATCCCAATTCCCAAACGTAAAACTGTTTTATTGGAAAAACAGTAGAAAATCTGACAGATACCAAACTACACAATATTTATATACTCATCGTATGTATGTATGTATGTATGGTGGTATGTTTTATGTACTATGTACGCCTTAATCTTCAACCCTTTATATACATACATATGTTTATGTATACTTATCATTGTATTAAAACCATTGAAAACGTTTGTTTTCCACACGTAGAATAGGAGTAATTTTGCTTTTGTAATGGCCATCATGTGACAATATTGTTTTCGGTTTTCCTGACTTAACCCATTTAAAACCAAAAGGGTCGTAAATGACCCATTTACAAATTCTTCAACATCTCTTTTGAAATGTATACAGTCATGTTCGGTCAAATAGAAAGAAGGCATATTTTGTATGAAAAAGTCGAAATTCAGTCATTTCTTCTAGTTGTTCTCGGATTGATATCTGTAAAATCTATGAATGCTTTTTAAAACGCTAATATTTTCGGAAAATATAGAAGATATCAGATATCAATCCTAACAACTAGGTGAAATGATTGAATTTCAACTTTTTCATACAAAATATGCCTTGTTTCTATTTTACCGAACATGACTGTATTTATATCATTCTTAAATGAATTAGACTCCTTAGTTCTGGGTTAAAATGGGTTAAGCCTATCAAACCAAAATAATTGTCTGAATTGAACAAAAGACGCCAACCATTATTCTAGCAGAATTACTATGTACTAAACTCATTGGTATAAAATAAAATGTAGGTTTGTAGGGATTTAATAATTCCGATAAACGACAATATCACAATATATGTACAGTGCATACATAGTTAATAGAAATAGAGGGCATATTTCTTCAATGAACCGAACTAATTAAATAAAAGCAATAAGTTATGTGTCGCTGATATATGTACAATACTTATGTAGGTACAGGGTACGTGCGCTATGTTTAACTAATAAAGCCGAAAAATGTCTTTATTTTCAAAATTATCTTACTAATTATTGAATTAAATTTTTTTTTAAACTACTGCTAATCAGGTGCCTAAATATTGAAATATTCCAGGTTCTCGGTTCAAACCGGAAAAAATTATTTTTCTCAGGTATATGATACTTTGAATCTTTGGCTGGATGGTTGGATTGCACTTAAAACAATCTAATTTTTAGGAATATTTAAAAATATATTTAAATATGTTCGGCAAAATTTAAGAGGGGCAGTTTAAATGATGAATTTCTACCATACCAACCTGTACTTGACATATGCGTCAATTGAAATAATGCAAAAGGCCCCGGATGGCCGAAATCTACCCAAAGAATAATAATTCACACAAGACTAAATTGTTCATTAAAACAAACAGACAGGCGGAAACATTGTAGTTCTTATTGGCAACCTTATTTGGTTTTTAGATACACCCTTTATTGAACATATACCTTACCGATAATATACTTTGATTACAGTTCAATGGTGTTTAATTAGATTTTCTATATTATTTCAGTCACTATTTGAATTAGAATTGGCTGGTTGCAATGAAGTGACTGAAGCTGGTCTATGGTCTTGCCTAACTCCCCGCATAGTGTCTTTATCATTAGCTGACTGTATTAATATAGCCGATGAAGCTGTTGGCGCTGTTGCCCAGCTTTTGCCTTCTTTATATGAATTTTCATTACAGGTTTGTATATGCATAAGTATTCTACATACATATGTAATAATATGTACATTGTACATATGTATATCGATAAAAAGGGTTTAATTAAAACAAAACAAAAAAATCTAATTTCACAGGCTTATCACGTAACCGATGCAGCGTTAGGATATTTTTCACCGAAACAAAGTCACAATTTGAGTATACTGCGGCTACAGTCGTGTTGGGAATTAACAAATCATGGTATAGTAAACATTGGTGAGTAATAAAATATTCCCTAATTTTTTTTTTTTTTCGTTAATAATTTTCGGAATATCTAGGTTTCTAGACTTGCTAGGAAAATAAAAAATGTAATTAATATTCGAAAAAGTCTAGGGAAAAATTGACAAAAGTGATTTGATATAAGAAATATTATATCGAAGAAATTTCTTTATTCAATTTTCTTGGAAATTCCATAAAGTAATTAAACTTGAATCAAACACGCAAAATTAACTAATCACAACTATATACGGTACGTGTACAATTTAATCTCCTCCCTCTAGCCCGTCCCACCCAGCTAGTTGACATCGTAAATAATATTGGCCCGAAGCACTACCAAGTTAAGATAGGCCAAAACAGTAGCACCACCAAAAGAGGACATTCTACGTTTAATTATTATTAAAATGTAATACAGTCTGCCCTGCCCGACCGTTTAGAGTTGATTAAATTTTTTGTAATAGTGGCCAAATAGAGAATTTTTTCTAATCAGCAATCACTAAATTGTAATTGAACGGAACAAACTAAATTGATGATCGCTAAATAGAAAACATCCTTCCCGAAATTTTAATTATAATTAATACCAAAAAAAAGCATAAAATATCCATAGAACGAATTGTGCGCATTATGGCCATTCTCAGACGTATAAACTTAAAAAATAACTTTTAACATGTTACTTTACCGTTTGAACGGTCTGGACAAAATATCTTCGCAAGTAGTTTGAAAGAAAGATGTTTATAATATATTTTGGGTTATTGTCCGACCGGTGTTTGACCTGGGAGCGAATAACTCCGATTCGACTGTGCTGTGTCGTACACACACTAACACACATCCAATACACGATTATAGACGGGGCAACAAAAAAAAAATAATGTAAGAAATATCATACAACAATGACCTTGGGTTTGGTTATAGTATAGTATGTTGTGTATAATGATATTCAACGATAGCCATTAATATTATTATGTCTATAATGTTCCATTGTCCACAATAGGGATGGTGGTAATGCAGGTTTATTTCTAAACTTAATTATAATAGATAAATGTCTTAAAAATATATTTATATGTATGTGACTATGACTATGTATGTTTGTATTTATGATGAATAATGGAATCAACATTTATATCCATAAATCAAAGAGAAAGAGCTTTAAATAACTAATATTTCATAAGTATACGTATATGTATGCTATAGTTTTATGTATATACAGACATAACATATTAATAAACGAAAGAAGCTTGATGTTTTATTATTTTTACCTTAGCTACCGACTTATAATAAATTTATCAGTTGTAAAATAATGTTTAGCTAGTTGTGTTACGTTAAACTTATTTAAAGATTTTTTGCCAATTATATTAAGTCACCCATTTTATTACAATATTTGTTGGTAATAGAAATTTACTTAGTTTATGTTGCCGCTTATTCTAGACAATATTACTGAAGCTTTCTTTTTTTTCTTTTTTGTTTGATTTATTGATTAACCCTTATGTAGGCACCAAATTCGTATACCATATTGTGGCACCATGGTCTGCAGACCATACATGCAATTTTTACGAGTCGACTAACAATAGATCCGTTAAGAATATCGCAAAAATTTCAGACTTGTGTCAATTTACTCAAAACCACTCGCAGCCATATTTGTTTTCATATAAACATCTATTTTTCATAATACGAATACGTAATAAAGAAAGAATAGAAACAACACAAAAAGTGTAACAGAGCCTAAATTTTATTTTGTTGGCTCTAAGGCTAAATTAATTGTGGAGGAAATACACAAATAAATAAATAATATAGTTTATTTTTTACTAAGACGCCATATTGGTTTGAAGACCTCTGGTCTACATAGACCATGGTGCCTACATAAGGGTTAATTGAAATGAACTGAAGCAATGCTTCCTCACATCAGACATTGATTTTCATTGTTGAGCTGTTTGTGTTTGTGTACGTACATACATACATACATACATATTTATATATATTTCCAAACTAAAACGCAAATTGTTTGGACAAAAACAAAACAAAAATATGAGAATTATTTTGGCTTCTTTCCATAAAAGAATTGGCGTTAAGAAAAATAAAAAGTTTCATATTTTTATATCAAAAACAAAAACAAAACAAAAGACTTTGATGTCGTTCTATAACAAATTTCATGTAAATACCCATACATAAATATGTCCATATATACTTACTTGTATCACCCATATACATACTTATATTGTTTTGATACTCAACCGAAAACACTATACACCAATAATAATAAATGTCGACGAAAAACCTAATAATATTTTCCAACTCTTATAAAGCCAAAGAGCTTTTTGATTGCGGCATTTTCATTGCGACATAAGGCTTGATACACAAGGAATTTATACATCATTACTAGTCATTGTATGTAATAAACATGAAAACTTATGTAAATATTGAAGGGGAACCATTTTGTTATAGTAAAGAAGCTTTTGTTTAAAGTTTTTTTTTTTTTTTTTCAATTGCGTGAAAACGAAATAGGTAATTTAAAGTCCTGAATTTAAATAGTAATATTAAAAATACTGTGTAACAAAAAAAATTCAAATTGAAAGTATGTGCATTATATATATTATATACATTGTACATACATATATTGTATAATGCTTTCGTCCAATCATAAAACACTGTAACTTTGTTTCTCTGTGTAACACTGTCAGGGTTTTATGATTGGAGGAGAAAATGTATATAGTGGGGATAAGTGTACACAATGTGTCACAATGTCACATATCCCTCGATTTGCACGGTATAGATACATTCCACGACAAATCAAGTAAATCGATACCGTGCAAAACGAGACACAAGACGCATATATAAAACAGGAACGTAACAGTAGTCCTAATAATAACCGTGTAAGATTGCAAAAAAAATGTTTCTTCCAAAGAAATTGGATGTTTTTATCATACTATAACTATAACATTGATTTTGGACGTCTTAATCTTAACTCTTGATAGAATTGAACAGGAAAATCGAATAAATTTACTAAAACAACTCACACGCCAAATGTTCACCGTTAATGCGACGCAATGGACGAATTACATTTGCGCAGATGTTTGTGAAATGAGTGCGTTCAATACAAACTAATAGAAATAAAATATAGATTTTTTTAATTTAAAAATCGTGTAAAAGTGAAATCGTGTAAAAGTGAAATCGTGTAAATCGAGTACCGTGCAATTCAAGGGACGAGCGTATACATTTATGTACAAAAATTGATAATCTTAAAGAGAGTATATGGAATCATTTCGGGGAATATTTTCTGTGTTCCAAACAGCTACATATGTATGTATTGGTTTTGATTATGTTATAAATTGTATGTAGACGGACGTGTTTGCCTTTGTATACATACGTACATACACATTTATACAATTTAACAAAGAAATATTTACGATACCCGATAGAAAGCCTAAGTTAGATTTATTGGTTCCAAACCAATATTTAAATCATTTAAACACATTGGTTACAAAAAGATAGACCCAACAAAATTGTAATGTATAGTAGTCGATGTCTTAGAAAAAATTCAGAAGAAATTACCCAGATAAGTAAACTTTATGTTAAATTTTATCGCATAATTCATATATGAAACAATGAGAAAAATTATATTTTTAATACCATTTTGACATCACATCTACCGCTTTAACGACATAATAATAACGATAGGCTATAAAATAAATAATTACCGACTTTACAACCAATTTTTTTTTGTTTGAGTCTTCCTCTGTTTATTGGAGTTTCATAACTGATCATTAAAGTAATAATATCGTCGATTGTGGAATTAATTTTTGAAATGATACTGTCTTTATACATAGTGGTAATTTGTCAAGCTGGCGCTAGAATTTATTGTTTTTTTTGCCATTTTCGATATTTAAGTTCTATATGTCTGTCTTATTACTATAAATTAGTTGGAGTTGTTGAATAATCTGATGATGAAAACTTAGTTTTCGAAACGCGTTATTTGTTAAATTATGAAAATTTGTGCACGTAAAAAGGAGTTTGTTTTTTATTTTATTATAGTACGTTTATGTCAATATAAATTAGTAGTTCAGACTTTGGACTACCATTTGACAGGACCATATAATTCAAAAAAACTCCCCGTGCTTTTTTAAGACTGATCAAAAATTTTAAATTCAAAGTTTTCCCTTTTCTTGATTTTACTTTACGATTTTGGCTATATCATTATCAATATCATTATCAATATCATTATCAATATCATTATTAATATTATTATCAATATCATTATCAATATCATTATAATTAATTGTTTATTATGGCTTCTTTCGATAAACATAATGTAGTACATGTACGTGTCCTTATCACAAGTGATCATTTGATCGCTTTTTGTACGATCAGTTGTGCACATACAAAATGCCGGTACAAACGATTAAATTTTTCAATTAAAATTATTAGAAAAATTAGTTCAATTCAACTAATGTTTTCACTACTACTACAATATAATACTAACAAGTTACAATAATAGCTTAGCATGTACGAGTACCAGCTACCAGACCTATGTAAGTATGTACCTACAAACAGTCACACTAATAATCCTTGAACTTGTACATTTAAAATAAAAATAGTTATCATCTACGCATACAAAACTATATTTAATTTTTTGTTTTTTTTTTTTACTTTTAAGTAAATTTGTTCCGTGGTTGTATAGAGAGGACGTCTACATATTTACCATTTATCATTTAATATTAATCGATTTGTATACGTCAATTTTTTTTTTCTAAGAGATCACTTACCTTTCATTATTACGAAGAAAAATCATATGTGCAAAAATAACATTTTTGATATTTTGCCAATTTATTGCAAATATTTCAAATATTTTTACGACAAAGTTTTTTTTATTTTTTTTTTTTTGTGTCATATCAATTAAAATGTAAAATTAGAATTTAAAATTGAAATTGATTGAATGCAATTATATTCATTTCAAATGAGATTATAATTAGTTAAATAAAATTTAATTGATATGATGAAATATTAATTACATAATAAAAAATGACTTTTAAATCACTTAATTTTATTTATTTACTCTTTAAACATTTGTATTTAAACATTATTGGCATTGTTCCATATGACTGTCACTTTAACATAAGCCGTTCTTATGTTTAAAATCCTATCTAACAATTGTAAGCTGTTTTATTCAGATTAGTAGAATTTAATTGGTTGATTTTTGAAGTTTCTTAATATTTTATTCTTAACTATTTAATTATTTCCTTCCATCAAACGAATCAAACTATTGTTTAATTGTACTACATAATTATTTCTAATTTCAACTAAAATTATTTCTAATATATTGGAAAGCTTAATTTTTGCACACAAAAAAACGATCTAAGATATTTGAGGTATTTGAGGTATCGAGGACACCATCGAAATTTGACATTTAAAATCAGAAAAATATTCTAATTAATTGAAACGATTAAAAAAAAAATTTAATAATAAACGTGAAGACGTCTCGACCAAAATTTATATTATGCCATTTCTGTTTCTTATAAGTTTTATGACCAAAGACAAACTTGTATATTCTTCGTTACTTCCGCTGTCACTTTTATTAAAACACATCTAAAATCTTAAAGTAAAATACAAAAACTGGAAGTAAAATATAAAAACCGGAAGTAAAATAAACATTTAGAGTACAGGTAGTCCTCGACTTACAACCGAGATAGGTTCCTAGACATTGGTCCTAATTCGAGTAGGTCGTAAATAGAGTTTCATATAAAAAAACAACAAAGAATAATAAAATCCAACTCAAGTACAATCGGAAGTGTAAACCACATACAAACGGCTACAATATATATATTAACGTGGTTCATAAATACAAGACAAAAATTTTTTATGCTAGATTCTCGATCCCCTCAATTTGTTTCTAAATCCAAAAAAAAAAATAAGTGCGTATGTATTTTTTGGTTTTTCAAAATTTTCCCAAAATGTAAACTTCATGGAATTGACCATTTTGAGCAGTGGTCTCTTGTGGAATATTTATCAATATTTATTAGTTAATTTTCGTTTATTTAAATAAATTCAGGTCTCCATAGGCACCATTTACAATTAAAATATTGAAGAATCAAAAAATACGTACTTACTTTTTTCGAATTTATTAAAAAATTAAAATATCGTCGTAAGTGCGAACCGTCGTAAGTCGAGGACTACACCTATATTTCCAAACATTTCAACAAAAATAAAAAACAATTTTTTTATTAAATATACACTTTTTTTTAAATATTTGAGAGAAAAAAAAATTAAATAACACAACGATTCTACAAAGATGACAAAAAGGACAAAAATAGCAAATGTTTTTCCATTTTCATTGAATTTCGTTTTGCTCGATGGCTACAAATCATTATTTCAATCATATTATTTTTTTTTCCTTATTAACGCTTTCCTTTCTACCTTTTCATTTCCTTTTTAAAATACCTTAGGATTGAAAAATTGTAAAAAAAAGAAGAATATTGAACATGCCTTACATTTTCTCGTAACAAAAAAAAAAAAAAAAAAAGTCGGCAATTCAAATAAAGTTTTATTGATGAAAAGGAAAACATGTTTCCGCTCGTTTAATTTTAGTAGATGTAAGTATGTATTTATGTACTACCAGGGACTGCTACGTCTACGTTTGAAAAAAATATTACAATATGAAATAAAATATAAATTATAAAAAGCGATCGAAAAAGAAAATGTCGGCAAAATCTATTGCAAACCTATGTATCAATTGATTTACCATCGTTTCCCATCTTAAACTCACACAGGGAGGCACATATAAATATCTGCAAATTGCCTTGACCTATTTAAGTTTAAAAATGGTTTAATGTAATATCCAAAAACAAAAAAAAAGAGTTAATAAAGCACTGTTTCAAAAAACGTACACGACCATTTTGAAAAAATATCCAAAACAAAATATATTTTTAGCTTAAACTAATTTTAATTTTTCTTCATTTCTATTATTTGGCTGTTGTTTTTTGCTGCAGTTTCAGTAGTTGTGATCGCAGAAACGAGTATTATTGATAAAATGCATTACCCGTTAGTGTCGGTCACAAAATGAAACTGCCACATATTCAAATTAATCACTCCACAATAATGGCCTACGTGTCTGGGTTATAACAGAAGAACAATGACACCCAGCAATATATTTATGAATATTTAACGAAAAATTGTCTGTTACCAACCTCTTTAAAGTACAAACTGTGACTAATTGTTCAAGATGATATAATTAATAGTATTTTGTAGCATTTTTAAAAATTCTTATTTCATTATTGAGACAATAAAGGTAAATACGAGGTGAATATATAACGCGTGTAATTTTACTCCTTATATGTACACTGCAAAAAAATTCTATGAAAATAGTACTTACATATGAATATATAGTTATTAGAGTGTTTGTTTGAAAATCATATCATCTTATAAATGGTAGGTCTTGAAGATTTTTGGTCTATTTAAAAAAAAAAATCTTTATTTCTTATCGTGACGTAACGGAGTATAATTTTGCCTCCACACACTAAATAAATAAATTGAAAGCTGCGTTTTCATAGAAAAATTAATTAAAAAAAATCCGAATTTGGACATTTTGAATTATTAAAAATATTTCGGAAGATAAGTATCGCTCGGAACGGCCGTACGTTCAATCGCCTGTATAGCCGATTAGCTGAAGAACGAAGCGTTGAGAAATAGCCTTGAAATTTTCACAGTAGGCTTTGTTATGTAAACGAGCTGCTTGGTATTTGTAAATGAGTGAAATACCCAACCGCCTTGACCTCTATACCATACAAAAACGGGTTCCATTCTGTTTTCTACCACTAAATAACAAAATTTGAGTTATTTTATTTATCGTATGGAATTATTAGCCAGGCGATTCAAGTTTTGATAGAACTTTTTTAGTGTACAGCCAGTGGAGACCTCTATCATTGTGCATTCCAGTTGAAAACTCTGTAACTGTCAAAATTCCAAAAATTCTCATACTTTAGATGTTTTTTTCTAACATTTGAAACGCTTCCTTTGTTGAATCGACAATTTTTAGCAATTTATTCTGTAAAATGATGCCCTAGAGATCTACAGTTTTATATGGAATTCAATCCAACTCGGACCAAAGCTCAAACTCCCGTATGAGAGAGAAAAACACTGAAATATTTTACTTTCAGACAGGGATCGAACCCGAGACCTACCGTTCCAAAAAAAAAATACTTTATATAATAAAAAATAGAGCTACATAAATGATCCGATATATATAAAATTACTATAAATTGGGCATTTTAATTTTAAAACCATAATTACAGAAAAACAAAAAGACAAAATTTATCAGTGTAAATTCCCGTCTCTATGGAAAGTATATTATATCTTAACAACAATATATGGAAAAAATGGAACAATAATTTGTGGTAACACATACTGTGTAAATAATAGGAGAACATATGCGGTTGAGCAAATAAAAAATATCACAATAAAAAGAGTTTGGCATTCGATATGTTCAATATGAATAAATTGTAGAAAAACAATATAAATTTTCTAGATTTAGGTTAAATTATGAAATTTTTATAGGAAAAACGTGTTATTGGTAAGGCGCCGAATTATTAAATCAGACACCATTTTCAAGTATAAAATTGATTGATTAAATTAAAAGTAGATCGTTTTTTTATATTGTACATAAATATTTAAGGTTTCATTGTATAACATAAATTTCCAATTCTTCGAATAAGATTTATTTTCGAAATAGAAATTACGTACGCAAATATCAACGTCAGGTGCGTTACCTTTTATCATTGATTAATAATACCCACATATGTACGTAGATGAATGAAGTTCATGTAACATGAATTTCAATTTCACTTCTTTGATTTAGAATTTATCGAAATTAATACATTTGCGCAAACGCTTTCCTATGGATATTTTCGCGTTTGCGTAATGCCAACGTTAGTAAAAGAAACGTTGTAAAGAGGATATCCATATATATACTTTATAAAAAAGAGCGTATGGTATACAATCCTCAATATTCAAAAGCCAATTTTAACTTAAAAACTAATAAAAAGTTTTTTTTTATTTTACTTTAAAACTAAATTATTTGTATGCATCTATGCAGTATGTAAATGTTAGTGAATTTTTACCGGCGGTCAACATAACATAACATAAATAAATCGTCAAATGTCAATTAAAATTCACAAAAATGCATTTTGTAGCATCTTCAGCTACCCCTCAGACAATTTATTCACGGAACTTACTCACGGTTAGAAGGAAAAGAAATTTTTTAGGAAGTCTGGCCCCTTATAAATCTGATCACGTGGTATTTACAAGACAACATTACTAATATAATGAGGGTACGGGTCTAGTTGGTACCTATTTTAGACAATAAAATAAAAACAGGACAGATCATACCGTATATCTCGCATGAAATTAAACACGTACACAATATCGGGTGCAGCAGTATGGGGGGGGGGATGAAAATTTGCCATTTTACCCCTTGCAACCTACATCGAACGAGCCTAACGAGGCAAACCGACTCTCTTAAATTATCAACAAAGATTATTTTTTTCGAATCATATAACAAAGGCGTCTCATTAAATATTTTTGTGTTCATGCGCCCATGTTTTTTTCTTCATTTTTTTTATACGATTTTAAGTAATTTTGAACTGTTGTGATGAATTATCACAATAATTTATAAATTTGTAGGTTTGGAAGACAAGGAGATCTAGATAAAACATGCATATAATCCCCCGAATAAAAATGTTCTCCTGCCTCTGAACAACTTTTCTCTTAAGAGAAATAATGGCGGCCATTTTTCATCTTGCACTTTTTGAATGAATCGTACTTTTTCTATCATTTGTTACGTCCTGTGTATATTATATAGTCTAAGGTGCTTACCTACCTATGTAGGAGTATTACATAAATATAATGCTAAAAACGGAACTCCAGTCTTATATAATTAAGACAATATAATTTTTACTCTAAATATATTTTTATTTAATTTATTTAAAAAAAAAACTCAAAGGGAAGAAAAGCAAAAGGTAAACACAATTTAACGCCATTTGTTAACTTAAGCAAACAAAATTCATTATCTAGAGAACAATAGACTTTTAAATTTCCAACATGGGTCAGTTAATTCAGAGACATCAATAAAATGATACTTCAATTAAGGGGACTGTGATGAAAAGTTATATAACATTCTCTAACTAAATAATGTAAGCACACTTATTATGTATATATTTATGTATATCAACCACAAAGTCCCCAATCTGATTTAATTGAATGTAAAAATGGCTAAAGCATCAATCTCAATAACAATGTACTTGCCTCTTTCATCACTTTTTAAATGAAATTGTAAAACAAATAATTTATTTGCAGTGTGACAGAGGCAATTCATTTGATTTTCGTATGAGAAAATAGAAAAAAAAAACGTTAATTTGTCAGATGGATGAAGAGGAATAACAATGTAAAAGAAAATTTACAAACGTTATTGTAATTTTATAACAGAGGAGTACTTAACGAAATATAAACTGGCCATGATAACGTTATATGAAACGTTATGATGCGAGTATTTGTATTTTCAGTTATTTGATTACAATATTGTAATAAGAAAAATCAACATATTTTAGTACTTACAAATTACAATACGTACATTATGCTCGTAAATTAAACGTTCTATTATCTAGTGAAGTGCATAAGTGCATAGGTATTTAAAAACATTATCTAGTTTTGATTCTGATTAGTTCATTTTTGTTGGAGAGCATAATAAATACAATAATATCGATAATAATGGTGCGACATTTATCGAAAATATGGATTTTTATTTATATACATTTTTTACGGTAACTGGACGTAAAATGGACGAAAGCAACTATGTGATGTAAGGTAAATAACATTACAATAACATTACATTACATTACAACGGAAAGAAAGTTATAAATCTCTTATGTAGACGCTAAAATTAGGGTGGTGTTGCCACTTAATAGAAAATTTACCCTATATAGCATTGACGTGCACCACAGCCTCCTTTCTTAGGGCGTTCTAAAGTTATGTAATTTTAATAAAAATTATACTTACAACATTTGCCTTAAAAACATTATTTCAGATAGCAAAAGATAAATTTTCTAATTTAGTTCTATTTTTGCTCATCAAACCTTGCAGAGCTGGCGTTAGTTTTCCTTACAATAATTTTAAATATGTTTAAAAATAACAAAAAAATATCATCGAACATTGGCTCTGTTTTATAGTCAGAGTGATTAATTTGTGCTCTCTTGCTCTCTTTCTCTGATTGGTTCAAAAATTCTTACTTTAATTTGATTATTATTAATAATATTTTTTGCCACATTGCTAATATTTCTGTATTTATTATATTTATGGTTCTAGGTTCTATCTCAAAGGAGAATATCTTACATTTTATAAGAGGTGAACAAGTTCTGCTTAAAAGTTAGTCTGTGTAAAGTTGTGTGTAACTCTACAATACATATACAGATGGTTATTATTTGAACCTATATAGAACCTGTCGACATTTTTATTGCTGAATTGCAGTATTGCCAATTCTTATGAATTAATGGTAGATTATTTCTATTTATTTAAAAAAATATATTTAAGACAATTTTCTCGTAGTAAACAGGGTGTTCGATGAACGACTAGAACATCCCTTGTGTACGCCAATGCTACATAGGCCATTTTAGGCCATATGACATAAAAACAGAGTTTAAATTGATTAATTTTATACTCAAGAGATGTGTAGAGTAAAACGGACAGATTTTCATGCATTTTTTACAAGAGTTAAGAATCATCGATGAGTTAAAATTTGACTGTAAAATTTATTACCAAAACTATAGTCACCTATGTAAACTATGTCACATATTAAATCTAATTAGATACGTATCATAACAATCTAATTAGTATCAACATAAAATGTTATTTTATTCATGAAATTTGAGCCTCATTAAGTAAAGCTAATCCTACACAAGTGTATTGATTTGAACAATTACCGTTCGCTATTTTAATGTATACGTTAAGGTGAAGTGAGTTTTTGGGTTGCTGAAAATGCGAAAATAAACCCTAATGTGTGTCATACACAAGTTAATTTACATGTAAATTTCCTAAGGAAATTAACATAATACACAAATAAACATCTTTAATCTTCATACTTAATTAATTTAAAATTGACCTTCTACTCTACAACCGGGGGTGTTTGTTACATACATAAATAAAAGTAAAGTTTGAGTAGGTAGTTAATGGTGAATGAAAATAGAAACTCTACGAAATTAAAAGGATTTTAAAGCTATTTGGTGAGTTCAAAATTTTAAGCTAACCTTATCTCTGATAAAATCATCAAAAATTCTTGAATTCTTCAAAGCTGAACTTTAAATTAATTTAGCAAAATTTTTAGCAATTTTTTGTTTGTTTTATACAATATTAAATTATACAAAAAGTTTGCTATGCGCTACGTGAAATGTCAATTTTTTCATACAAATTGAAAATAAAAAGCTTTTTAAAATGGTAACTCTACTTCAGCCAAATCAAATCAAATCAAATGATTACGCGACTTGTGTACCGTATGCATTAATCTATACCAGCGATTCCCAAATGAGGAGTCGCGGCCCAATTTGAAGTCACAAAATTGGATCGGATAAAATCAAAAATGTGAACGCATTTTATTAAATATTAAAATTGTTGTAAACTCTTCTCACAACAATAAGTGAGATCAATGTGTCTGCACTAGGACTGAGCTTTTTTCACAGCAGGCCATTCTGTAGTGTAAACCATGCTTCAAAATATTTCACATTTTACATTCAAACATAGATGGGCCAAAAATGAATATGAGCTGAAAATTGGGTCGCATTAAAACAAAAAATGTTGGAAATCACTGATCTATACGAAGAAAACAACTCCATAAAAAGTTATAGGGAATGTTCAAAATGTTAGAATGTTAAGGATTTCGGAGATATTGAACTTTTCCGATATTGTCGGCCCAGAAACCAAACCACGTATCAACCAGTTTATCCAAATTTTTAATCAATATTTTTTTTTTTTTTAATTTTTTCAGTTCACTCGTTGCCACATTTAACAGTGCTCTCACTATCCGGCTGCAGCAAAGTGACCGATGATGGCGTTGAACTAATAGCGGAAAATCTTCAAAAACTGAGGGCTCTGGATTTGTCATGGTGTCCTAGAATAACAGATGCCTCATTAGAATATATTGCCTGTGATTTAAATCAATTAGAAGAGCTGACACTTGATAGGTAAGTTGTTCCTTTTACCTACTATGTACTTGTAATTTACAATGGGCAATACAAAAACTATACTAAAATAATGAAATAATAGGTAGATCCAAACGAAAGAGTGGTCTGACTCTTCCGTGACCATTTTAATTTAATGGAGAATTGGACAGCAAACATTAATTGACATATTCCATAGATTAAACATCCCTATTGTTGCCGTAGTACCAAAATCGGTCTATATATGTACGTACATTGTGCAATTGTGCATATAATTAATTATGTATAATGAACACTTCATTGGGTTGTGATATAAAATCACGACAATAATCAAAATTAGCAATAAAGGTCAAATCGCAAAATCAAGGGAGTACAACAATGAAATCACATGCATAAAAATAAAAATATTCTATACCTACGTATACAAATAAAAACAACTGTAACAAGGTTACGTTACGTCTGACAACAAAAACTGTCCTTCCTACTCCTGTAAAAATATTAGCGGAAGCTCATCATGTATGTATATATTGTATATGTATATGGATGCATCTGCATACAAGTGTATCTGCATATAATGTACATAGAGTAGAATGTATTCTTATTTTATTTCAAATGTGTTCTGGATGTTTGAATTTTACGTTTCATTCTAGTGCATTCGACGTTTTACTACTTAAGTCTTTTTAAAGAAACCCAATAAGAAAAAAATAAAAATAAAAATACAAATAAAAAAAAAAAACTGACCTAGTTTGTCTATGCAAATTATGTGCAACCGCTATATATACGAGATCTTGTCTATTTCTGGCCCCAAACCAGAAACCATTTTGTTGCCAAAAACTTTTGTTTTTAAATATTTTTTATGCTTTGGATTATACATAAACCAGGCAGCACCGAACCGAATTTCAATATGACACAATCGTTCATTTCTTAAAAAAAAAAATTTTTTAAAAAATTTAGCAATAAGAATGGGAATATATTCTAAAAATTAATAATATTAAAAATATGATGACGTGCGGACATGATGTGATGAGCGGGGCAAAAATATTTTTATATTTTCTTTGGAAATTGGAAATTCCCGCCGCATAACTGTTTTGATAAATACAAATGTCTGTGAAATTCTAACACCTTACTATTGATAGGAATTCCGCAATGTGTTTACGATAATAAATTAGAACTAAAATAATATACATAGGACTGTTATATCTACAATGTATACACATACATATGTATATATATGTTTGTGTTTAAAATTAAGTAGGTACGAAATACATAGAAATGTAGAAATTGACATTTTTTTGAAATTCAGTTCATTTTTATTAATTATTATTTTTCCTATGAAATAAATCAACGAAAAGGGCCGTAGATCAGTGGCGGCTCGTGAGAATTATTGATCCCATCATCATGGGATTATTTAAAAAAAAAAACTTACGTCTTTTTAATGGAAGAAAATGAAAAAAAAAATTGGTTGATAACTAGAACAACCGTTTTTTCGGCGGTTTTTTATAAAAAAGGGACCTAAATTTTGAACTTTCTTAATACGAAAAGATATGGTTATGAAACTTTGTATTTTTATATTATTTCGAAACTTATTGCCAAACTTTGTCTGGATCTATTTTGTATGTACAACAAAGAAATATTGAGTAAATTGAATGCAAATTATTAAAAACCCTACAAATAACATAAAATTGATTGTAGCACCATAACGGCTGGTTGTGGAACTTTTCGGTCTTTAGTTGAAATCTTAATTTTTTTATTCTCTATCATTTTCGTTATATTCATTTTTTCCGTAAATCAAATATTTTTCAAGTAAATGATTAAAACCCTTCAAATTACATAAAATTGATTGCAGTGCCATTACGGTAGGTCGTGGTACTTTTTAGTCTATGGATGAAATGTTCATTTTTGTATTCTCTATAATTGTTGTTATATTCATTTTTTCTACATTTTGACTTAGAATTTTCCGAGAAAGATAATGGTATTGAAATTTTTTTTCTACGATGAGCATAAGGAGCGTTACAGACTCCATGCCAAAGTTATAATACCCTTTAATTAACATCATACGATTATAATAAAGATCATGTTGATCACAAATGACCAAAAGACCCTATTTAAAGATTAAAGCAAATTATCATATTTTTATATTTTTGTTTCCATTATTTTTATATTCGGCATTGTTCAATGTACCTACAATAAGTATATGTACATTGTACAAGTACATAATATTGTAAAATAATGAATAAAATCAATAAATATGCGGACAGTTAAAGTTGACGGAAGTTGAACGACATTAGGAGAAAAAGTACTGAACAGACGTATCGCGGCTATTTCTTCTAGATGAATTTTTGATAAAATTGTGACACATTCTATCGCCCACGCCCATACAGATATGTTGTTTTCTTACATAATAATAAATAACTAAGTATTTAAAATATTAATTCAAGTATTAAACAATCATACATAAGTATACATATGTACATATTTAACTGATATATGTGGCTATAAACTTGTTTTTATTTATTTATTTTATTCTAAATGATTTTTATTTACTCTTACGAATACTTACTTTATGTTTGTCATCAATTTATTCATTGCCGTAGTTCCTTTAAATTGAGATGCTGTACTGTACATGAATGTAAATAGGTTTCTGTTATTGTATAGATTTATATTATAATCCACCCCATTTGAACTGGATAACATTTTATGTATTTTTTCTTTTTCTTTTTCTTTCGTTTTCTTTTGAATAACACATTTCAACATTTCCAATAAATAACTAAAATGTAATTCAAATAATTATGCCAACACAGCATTCATTTCTATATTTAAGAATTGTTCGCAATTGCCCATATTGGATTTTCTACAATGATTCCTGTTATTATGTTGGAGATTTTTATCGATGGTTCCGAAGAAAATGCTCTTGAGTTTAAATGAACGGTTCGTTTTGGCCATTTTGGCACATATTATTCATTTTAATAATTAATAAAACGAAAATGAACAATACATACCAATATTTCTCAAGAAACTGAATATAAGCAGGGTATAAAAATATCATATGCAATATCAGATATACAGTAGACACTCGCTAGAGTGAATCTCGGTATAGTAAAAAATCGGCTTAAAGTGAACAGCCGTTTTTTAATATGACAGTAAACTGTTGCCGCTCGGTAGAGTGAACAACTTTTTTATTTACTCTCTTTAAGAGACACTCTTGCTCGAGTGAACGCTTCTGGTTTTTTCGAGATCACTCTAGCAAGCGTCACTTTGTTCGTGTCTATTTTGTCTCTAAGTAATTTATAAAAACCCTAGAAATTACATAAAATTGATTACAGCGCCATAACGGTATGTCGTGGAACTGTTTGGTCTCTCAATGAAATCTTCATTTTTTTATTCTCTATCATTTTTGTTATAATCATTTTTTCCGTAATTCAAATACTTTTTGAGTAAATGATTAAAAACCATAGAAATGCCATAAAATTAATTGCAGCTTCATAATGGTAAGTCGTGTAACTTTTTAGTCTATGTTCGATTAAATAAAAGAACAAAAGAAAATTTGTATTGGAACTTTTCGTAGTAACTAGAGTTTGAGACCACTAATTATAAAAAAAAACACATCAGATCTAGTTGAGCAACAAAAAACATGAAATTAAGAGAATTTGATTTAGTAATCGGACTTTTATGCTACAATCACAATAATCTCAAAAGTGGCAACTTCTAGAGCGGTACCTTCCTCTACCCTATACACTTTTATTCCAAAATCAAGTCAAGCCAAGTCTTAGAAACATGTGCACTGCAATGTACCTATTGCTACTAACTAATTATTCCCTAATAATATGGCCCTATTGTTTATTGAAATAAATAAATTCCATGTGTAGGTGTAGTGTAGGTGAATACCATACGTATGTACATAGAGATAATATTACAAAACTAATTGAAAGAATTCTGTTTTCCTATTTTTAGAACAAAAATTCCTGTATTTTTATTATATAGGGAGAAACATTTCAAAACAATTACTATAAAGAAAAATGTTTCAAAACAAAAGTTTTATTTGATGGGGTGGATGAAGGAACCAAAGTGGATGTTTAAACACCACTTCAGACACGTTTGCAAGGGATTTACAAAGGACTGTCAAGCCTTTCATTCGCATATAATAATAAAAAAAAAATCAAGTACAATGACAACCCCATTTACCATAATCACTCTTTTTCACTCTCTGCTTCGTTATTCAAACTGACTGATGACTACAAATCAAAAAAAAAAAATGTGTTAAAGTCATACGACCTACTTAGTATGAGTTAGGGACTGATGAAAAGGTATCTCTGGTACAAAGTGGCTTAGGATGTGAAATTCGCTATTTGTTTAAATAATTAATTTAATTGGACCCACCGTTGTTGTTTTAGGGAAAAAGCATAAGAAATGTAATTTCGTTTTAATTACTTTAATAAAAGATGAAAAAAAAATGGAAATGAAGATTGCTTTTAAAGAAACGTCTGCGGATTACATAAAATAAAAAGGTGACAAGGAGAATTTATTTCTATTTAAATTTTAAATTACCTATGTACCTAAATCGTCTGTGACATCACCGATGATGTTTTAGAGAGAAAACCACTCTTAAAACAAAGAAAAGAACATAAAACAACTGAACGAACTGAAAACTGAACTCCCCTCGTTACCGCATCTTTGCACAACGCAGATCATTTTGAAAGAAGAACTCAGATCTGCTGATGATGATTTTAACAATTACAATTAACTTTGTATTTCAACGATTCACCATTATTGTTATTATGAAAAATACGACCCCAAACGGCGTTTGGCAAGCGCATATCTTTTATCTATAAGTTTAAAAACCATGGTGAATAAAATTAACACATTTCGATTAGAATTTTATACGGACGCCATATTAATTTGAACAGGTCCCGATCTATAACCTTGCAAATTTATGATTAATTATTATTTTTTATGAATAAACCTAAAATCTACATTAATTTTCTATATTTTTAGA
Source organism: Platyura marginata (assembly GCA_026745375.1). Taxonomy (NCBI): domain Eukaryota; kingdom Metazoa; phylum Arthropoda; class Insecta; order Diptera; family Keroplatidae; genus Platyura; species Platyura marginata. The sequence continues at coordinate 19,636 of JANSTT010021650.1, read as the reverse complement.
TGTGTTCACATAACCGATATTGGTGTTGGTTATATATCAACAATGCTATCGCTAACAGCTCTATTTTTGAGATGGTGCTCACAAGTAAGAGATTTTGGTCTGCAACATTTATGCTCAATGCGGAATTTACAGGTGCTATCTCTAGCTGGTACGTTTACCTTATATTATGTATAGTTACGAATCGTTTTGTTTTGTTTTTTGTTTTTTTTTTTGCTTTTGGATAATTACCTGATTGATTAACTATTTTTTAAGGTTGTCCACTATTAACGTCAAGCGGATTATCCAGTTTAATTCAATTACGACATCTTCAAGAGTTGGAACTAACAAATTGTCCTGGTGCATCACAAGAATTATACGAATACCTTAGAGAACATTTACCAAGATGTTTGATTATAGAATAGAACTTTTAGGCATTATAAAAATATATATAAAAAAAAATCTGTCAACAATTATGTTTTAGAAATCGCGCTGAACTCGTTAAAAAAAAAAAAAAAGCTTTATTGAAAACATTTAGAAAATGAATGAAAACTGTTTAATGTTATTTAATTTGTAAATGGGGGCTTATTTTTGTTATTTATTTTAATTTAAATATATTTATATTTTATATTATAAATTCTTTATGAGTCATAATAACCATAGATCTAATAATATAATTTACATAAAAATATGGATGGCGCATAACCGGTTAAAAAGTGTTCGATCGTCATCTTGAATTTATGACGTAAAATGTGAGATCATTTAGGGACCAGTCACAATTTTAACCGGTTGATGACGTTCTGAACAAATATGAGTATAATAATAAATTAAATAAAATGGTGAAATCATCAAGGACTAATCCTTATTATAATCAACCAAGTAATCAACGAAAAAAATTACTCGCAATTGAAGTTGAAACAAAGTAAATATAAAAAAACTTACATTTTTATTGCTTATTTCCAACTATGGAAGAAGGGAAAACATAATCAAAAGGATAGATAGCGATTATGGGAGTTAATCGAAAGGAACATTTTAATTAGTAATTGTCAAATTTTCTCAAATTGACAGATCTCCGAGACAAAGCGATGGTGAAAATTATTAACCCATCCATACACCCTATGCGTTTGGATTGCACCAAATGAATCACCCTGTATACAATACGGGCGCTATCCATAGATTATATTATTATATCTATTAATATAACTTAATCTTACATTAATATAATTAAATTTAATTAATTAATATTAAAGAGACGAATTGAAAGGAATGGCAAACGAAAAAGCTTTTAACACTTATTTCTAATTTTAATTTTAGTTTCAACTCTTATTAGTACTACTTATATATATTATTAGTAATTGTTGTATATAACATCGAGCCAAATTAATACCTAAGTATGTATGTATGTATGTACAAAACAAAAATATTTAAAAAAAAAACTTATGTATTCACACAAAACGATCATTTATTGATTAAATGCGTCAAAATGTAAATTTTTAAATATTCTTGTGATGTTTCCGATTTCTCGTTCAATTAGCAACAATAAAAATGATATTGTATTTAAAGTCCCAAAGCCGTCGCTACATAATAATAGACAAGTTCAGAAAAGCGTCATGTCATAGAATCCAAAGAAAAATAAAACTGACGAAAACCAAAATTTAATCAATTAAAAGGATCACGCCTCGGCCTGTCTGATTTGTATAGTTTTGCAAGTAAAAGAAGTTTTTAAAACTCAAATTAGGGAATTAAAAAATTTCTAAAAACAAAGACAACGGAAAAGTTTGCAAGGCTTTTTGAAATTAAGAAAAGTGATTTTGACAAACTGGATGTGTATGGTAACCAGGGTTGTTAAAGTAACAAATGATCGATAAAATACCTAATTTGTTACTGGTAACAAATGTAAATGTTACACAACAAAAATCAAGTTACATTTGCTACATGTATTTGTTGGCAAAGTTTGTATCTATTTTTTAACCCAATGGTTGTCGCCAATTCGCTATTCTGAAATATTTCGGAACAATTATGAATATGTTTTGTGATGGGGTTTTTTCATGTATCTATCAAATTGAATTGGATGGAATTGTATTAGTTTGCTACAATTGTTACATTTGTTCCATTTATAACCAGTTTGTAAACATTTTGTAACAAATGTAACAAATTCGAAAAATAGTACATACTACTTTAACAACCCTGATAGTAACTCTTTAATGCAAGTTAGTTATATTAAGAGTCATTTAAAATGTATTACTACTCACCCTCACTATATCTGCTCGCAAGTCTCACAAGTTTTAGCGCTCTTCGTACAAGTTATGACATCAAGACTTAATTTTGTAAAAAATCACCATCATCCAATTTTATGCTTCATTATGTTCGGCTTTGCCTGGGAGGGCGCCAAATAGCATAGCAACAGCACTGTAAATACCTTACCCACATATATATAAGTTATACCTAGGCATACATAGTACCTACTTATTTAGACGCTCAAGTGTTTCCCTACCCCCCTTCGACCTCCTTCCCATACAAATTCATTGTGGTAAAGGAATTTTTTATGTTTTCCTTCAGTAAATACCAGAATTTCGTCAAGCTCAACAGACATTGGGATCGGGAATTCACGCCTTGAACATTTTCGAGAAAATAAATGTTTTTGTCTCGCGAATTCTAAGGACACTAATAACTTATCAATTAAATCAAATAAAAATGTGTGTTCTAGTAATAAATTGTAATATGGTTGGTCCACTTTTTTTTACTACAGTTGTTAAGTAGGCAGTGGCAAGGGGGGCAACCCTATCCAAATTAAGGTTTGAATAAGTGAAATGAAATTAATTTTAAAAACTTATTACAACATTGCCGAACTGTGACTAAATATTGAGATCGGGAATTTACTGTCTGGCAAGTTTTCGAGAAATTTAATTTCACAAATTTCAGGAATTTCGGGAATTCGTCGTTTTTAATGCAAAAAGTGAAATATATTGGAGAAATTTCAATCTCTAGAGGTCAACTAACTAACTTTTTTCTTAATAATAAGATTTAAAGAAGTAAAATAAACAGAAATGTTGCATCACGTGCTATTTCTGCGTATATTTCAACACTCACAACAATTATTCTTAAACTTTAACTTTCATTCTTACAATGTCATATAAATTAATGTTTTAAGTACAATTCGACAAATTTAATTAGAATATTCTTCTTTCTGATGCGTTATATTAACTCTACATAAAGTCAAATTCTTTTAGTGTCTTTTCATTAAATATAATAAAATATATTTTAAAATCTTAAATAATTTCAAATCAATTTATAAATGTATTGTACATAGTTAACTTATTTATTAAAATTACTTATCCATCTCTAATAAGAAAATTGTTACGTGCACATTGCACAAAAGTCCATTATTATCCAAATAAGTTTGGATTTTTTAATGATTTTTACACATACATAGATATCTACATTTTCTTAACCGTATCAGCGTAACATCAAAGGGTATTATAACTTTAGTATGGAGTTTGTAACACCCCTAATAATATTTATCGTCCGTATAGCAGCACCATCGTCTTTCTCGTGAAATTCAAGATCAAGATTTCGGGCTAAATGGCTGCAGCTATAGTGCATTAATTTCAGTCTATCTAATTATTCTTAAAGTAAGATTTCAATTGTTTTGAGGAGCAAATCAGACTAGGAATAATAGGGCGTGAGGGTACGGTACTATGTGTACCTAATTTAATTTAATAACCATTCATTTACTCGGAAACATTTTCGGAATGTAGAAAAAATTGTAGAGAATTGTAGAGAACAAATTACCGTTATGGGCGCTGCAATCAATTTTATATAAGTTTAGAAGGGTTTTTGATCATTTATTTGGATTAGTGAAAAATAAACATAACAAAAATGATAGAGAATAAAAAAATTAAGATTTCATTATTAGATCAAATAGTTCTACGACCTACCGTTATGGTGCTGCAATAAATTTTATGTCATTTCTAGGGTTTTTATTCATTTGTATTCAATATTTGTTGGTTGTGCAATTGTGCATGTACAGAGAAAAAAAATTGATAAGAAAAAATTCATAAATAATAAATAAGTACTCATACGGGTATGTTATAATCGGCGTAGCCAATTATTTCTTAGTTACTGATTATTATCATTATTATTTATTGATTTTATAACTATGCATATAAAGATATTTCACAAGAAAGTTAATACATGTGTATAATACATTTTTGTCAATTCTATTCAAAGTTATGGCTAATTTAAAAAAGTATATTGCACTAAAATCTTAAAAAAACGATCGATAAATTCAATTTATATAGATATAAAAAAATATGATATTACGACAAAATTAAATAAGCAAATCCGTATTGAAATATCGCCTAATCATAGTTCGGAGTTTTTCAAAATCTTTATTTGGACAAATTTCAGAAGATCACGTCTAAGAACTATACATATATCGTTGAATAGTTATGTAATCGTATTCAGATAGACAATGCCGACAATGGTACAATAGAGCAGTTGAAAAGATTTCGATAATGAATTGTAAAATCGTTCTACTTACTAAGAATCTAACTACTACACATATAATATGTATAGGTATATAATATGTATATTTATGAATGTATGTATGTACGACTTAAAAAAGCAATAAAAAAATCCTATAAATATAGGAATTTGTATAGATAAAATGAGCTTAAAGTATGATTTTAGCCAAAAAATGTATAACGAAACTTTTAAGAACGCATTCACGGAGGCGTTTTAGAAGTGGTGCTTATATTATGCATAGATAATGTAGGCCAAAATATTACTTTTAGATCTTTCAGAATTGAGAATGCATTTATGTATATTTGTTAAAAAAAAAAAGTCGCCACTTGTGTGTACTAAATGCTAATTTTATCATAAATGATGAACCAAAAACCAAAAATCTCAATACAGAATCGATTCATGTTAAATAATGGATAAAAAGAGTATCACATTTACATATAATGATCATAGAGAGCCTGTCATTTTAACATAAATGCAAAAAATAGGGACTTAAATTTTCGGACACCAGTTTTGACCAATATAATTCGACTGCACAATTTCATAAATCCTGAGGTATCCATACAAAAAAAAAATTTCGTATAAGAATAAGGCACAAACGAAGCATAATTTACTTGAATTACCGAATATATATTTGTTGGTCGTTATTTTACTTTCTAATTCGTTGAAATGTTCGAATCAACTAAATTTTGAGTAAATTTTGCCTTCATTTGGATCAAAAGTTGGCGACCTAGAACAAAACGTTATGCTTTTTAAGTCACACCTGAGCCAAAGCTTCTCCTCGCGGACCCCCATATCATCTACTTTTTTGTCCGCTTTCGAAAATTGTATTTTTATTATTTAATCATAGAAAATTTGAATTTCAACTTAACAGCCATCAAGCGTTGTTTATCCCGTCACCCTTCACAATTATATATCTACCCACTTTTTGGGACCCCTTCAATCAAAATCAATAAATTATTAGTCGTAAATTAAATTTAACTAAGTACTTACTAGTTTTTAATAATTTTACACTTATCCTTTGGCTTAAATTCATCACTACACAACAAAAACAATCACTTTACAATTGCACTGACGCCATTTCTTTGTAAAACAACTGTGACAGGTGATATCCATTTTTTTCTCCAAGATAACTACTTTAATCATATTAGCGACAATTTATGAAAAAAAAAATAAAATAACGGAAATATATGAATTGAGTACTACTATGACTATGACTATGACTATGACTATGACTATGACTATGCACTACTATAACTATACGATGCTTTAGAACAAATAAATGATAATAAAAAAGGAGTAAAAATTAATGCCTAAATGCACGAAATTAGTAATATATGCATAATGTAAGTGCCCTGAAACAAACCAAACATTTTATTCACACAGAACTGAAGATCAACATTTTGTTGTCAATTAAAATTTATTGTCATAAATTGTACAGTATAGATTATATTTTCAAATCAGAATTTTTTTATTTTTTAAATAATTTTTGTATTCAAAGAACTCTTACTAGATTTTTGTGAGAAGGAAAAGAAGAAAATATTGTAAATATTCGCATTTTACAAAAATCGCAAAAAAAAAAAAAATTAACTAAGCATAGTTGCCTCTAAGTCATAAATAATATATATAATAAAACATTATAGACTCGTTTTATATGTAAAATTTCTTTTTTTGAGTTTTCACAGTTTTCCCGTGTAATAGTTAATGTTAAATTTTAAGATGAAAATAATAATAAAAAAAAAAAACTTCAAAACTCTATTATATATAACTAAAAAAACTATAGAATGACGAATGGAAAAAACAAAAAGAAATTATTTAAAAAATATTCATCTAATAAAAAATAAAAAATTTTAAACAAATAAAAATCTGTTTTATTTCAAATAAATTTTATTTACTAAAAATCAAAACAAGTGTGTGCCATAATCGGTAATACAGTTTAGTTTATGAATATGGGCATCAATGGAACTTTCATCTTAAGCGATAGCAGCGACATCCATCGTACAAATTGACAGTGCTGTCGTTCTAAACTCCAAATAAAGTAAAATAACTGACAACTAAATGAAAACGGCTGATTGTTATGTTTCTGGTAAAATTAAACTTCCTTTTTTTGTTATAATATTTAATTATATTTAATAATGATGTCATTAAATTAGTCTCTATAGAAACACATTTGGTAAAAGATTTATAGTGCGGTAAAACTATAATGGAGTTTTCTGAATAAATTTTCTCTAATTATCGATAAAACGATTGATGTTAATATTGTCTTATTTGGTATGCAGTGTGACTTTATTGTTAATTTGTTATCTTATATTTATATATACTCACTGTAATTGTCTTAACTGTAATTGAACGTAGTTCCAATTTCAATTTGTCGTCAGTGTTCCGACGAAAATGTCCGAAAAGTTACGAAATACTTAGATGTTTTAAGTATGACAGTGACGGTCTATTTATGATAATTAAAACAAAATACATATTAATTAAAATATTGAATTAATATATTAATTAATGCAACTTTTTCTTATATTCAATTGATAAAATGTTTAATTAATTTTAGTCTTCAAATTGGTGTGCAAAATTTCATTATTTGCTGTCTAATTTTAAATAATATTTATTAAAAGTATTCCCTCTTTAGTGTAAGATAAAATGGATACAGACTGCCTAAGAAAAGGTAAATTACATTATATTACAAATTGAAAACTTGTCAATTAAATTTTAGAAATTATTACATATGAAAATCATCAAATAAAAAAAGATGTTTCGGAAAACGATATTTTCACAAAAATAAAAAACTCGTTTGGCTATAATATAATTTATGGGCGCAGCCCGAATGTGCTACATAAGTAGTGGATATTGGATAAGAGGAGATTCTGGCCACCAATTTTTGTTCTGATAAAACCGTTGCCTACATTTCTCCTTCAGGTAGTTTTTATTGGGAATAATCAAAAATGGGTTTTTGAAGGTTTAAAAGTAAAAAAGGATAATAAGGAAGTCTCCCCTCAAATTGTATTCTGGAGATACCTCCTCTCGTCTATGATGGCTGGGGTCAATTTTCTTTGTCAACTACATTTTGAGCAAATTTTCAGCAAAAATACAAAATTTGCAGCCAATAGCTCGTCATTTAGATGATGAAAATTTTAATTTCATAATAATTTATTATGTGGTGAAATTTATTCGTACTTAAATACGTAGATACATATTTTAAGCGATAACTCTTCAATACTAAACGATGTTGGAAGCAAAATTAATTTTTTTACGATAAGATAAATTAACTCAAAGGCTAAAACTAATTACATATGTACGAGTATGTGTATATAATTGATATTTTTAACTTTTCAATTAAAAAATATTGAAAATATTGAAAATTTTGAAACACGAAATACAAAATGTTGTGCCTAATGGAAAAGTATCATCAAAAACAAAGCATAGTGTTCAATTTTAGTGCGTCCCAGCAATAGTGCTGGGCTCGGAATGTTTAGTAATTCTCTAAAAAAGTACAATTTGAAGATACACTTCCAATCTTTGGACTCTACGAAATCAATCTGTAATTAGTATCTAATCTAATACCATGAGGACAATACAATGACAACAAATTTATTTGTAGGTCTACTTGTGAAGCCTGAACAGTTTGTTGTACAGGTCGCAATGGTAGAATAGTTGGATAGCAAATTTACCAGATAGCTGCTTATCACAAAAATTGATCTTGTCCTAATGTATTGCGGTCGTTTTTCATGAGTTTCATTTAACCATGCCTAATGTAATCAAAAAACTATACACAAATCAGTGGCGACTCGTGAGAATTATTGATCCCATCATTGTAGGACTATTTTTAAAAAAAAACTCATCATTTTGATGGAAGTAAATGAAAAAAAATTGGTTGTTTACAGAACATCTTGATCGTTTTTTCGGCGATTTTTTTAAAAATTAACCCAATTTTGAACTTTCTTAATACTAAAGATATGGTTTTCAAACTTTGTGTTTTTATGTTATTTTGAATTTTTTGCCAAATAAATTTTTTGGAGAAAGTTAACCCTTAACATTTTGAACATGAAAGGGTTAATCAAGAATTTTCAAAAAGCTATTCACCGTTCTCAAAATTCAATTGTATGATGATGGGAGCAATAATTCTCACGAGCCGCCACTGACACAAATCTATATGGACTAGGAAACAGTTGCTGCACTTTGGGAATATTTTCGCCATTCTAAGTAAAATTTGTTTTTATTTTATAAATTAAGCTGACAAAAACTATGAAAGTATACACCGACAAATTAATAGTTTTTGCTAGTTTTTTGTATTTAACATAAGAAATTCCCTGCAACTATACTACACACAGTATCTGTTCAGGTGGTTATTGTTTTTCGCAAATACTTTAGTAAACGTCTTTTGATTTTGAGAATGGTGAAAGCGGAGCTGTTAAAAAAAACGGCAAATAATCTACCTGCAGTTTTTTTTGTTTTTTTTTTGTTTTTTATTTTGACTCATAATTATTGATCATAAAATTATTTTTGATGCTGATGACTGATGACATACCACAAACAAATATTTGCGAACATGTTTCACGTCTTTCAGTTCAATTTAACAGAGTTGAATTGTACTTGCCGTTAGCTTAACAAACGTACCTAGACTTATTTACCATGAAAAACGACATCAATTAAAAACGTAAGCCATGTTTTGACGCACACTTACATACATATGTATCGTAAGCTTAAGCATTTATCAACAATTTTTGATTGAGAATTAATTACTTACACTTAAGTAATGCGATAAATGCAAATATCAATTTAAAGCGATACCTATTTAATAGTCGAAACATTTTTCCCAAGTAACAATTCAGTATCGTGATTTTTTTCTATCGCACTAAGAATATTGAGGTAATTGAATTGTGATAGCAATTCTCCTGTTCTTCATTCGTTTATATAGATTTCTCCTCGACCGGCTTCTATTACGGGCAGTCTCATTCACCAAGTTCATAAGTTGAGTCTAGCGGTGTACCTTCTTTCACTTTATCCAGCCAGCGTCTCTTGTGTTTTCTCTTAACATCTGACTTGCCTTCTAATTGGGTTAGTCTCTTCAGCTCTGACAACGTATCCAGCCCCACGCAGACAACCTATCTTCATCTTCTTGCCGCCTATTGGTATGTCCTTGTATAGCAATTGTACCGCCTTCGCTACACATTATTCTCTTGTATACCGGGGGCCGTAGATGTTGCGCAAGATTTTTCTCTCCAAAGCATTGAATGCTCCACAGGTAGTCTTAATTCCGCAACATGAAGAGATATGACTTAAATTATCAGGATTTACTGTGCACAATCTATGTTAGATGTAAAGCTGTGAGCTTTCAAAATCATCTTCCAAAATTATCTTACGAATATTACAAATGCCACACAAATGGAAGCAATAAATGGAAGCAATTTAGATTATGAATTTTAATTTGAAAGAAATTCTAATATTCCAGTTATGCGATGAATACGACAAAATTATCCCTACTAAAGTTGCAAATTTTCTCGTACAGTTTTTTCGCTTATAGTGAGACATTAGGTCTATTTTCAAAACCATTAATATAAGGAGAAAACGATTTTTAAAAAATGTTCCAATAGATTTGTTAATTTTTATTTTACAATCGGTATAGATATTACGCAATACACCTATATCTATACATATCTCTGTCCATACATATTTACTTTTAATTAATAAAATCTTATTCGATGTAATAATGAACACGAACATCGCCTATAGCAACAAATTTTTACGATTTTAAGATTGTATCGTATTTGTTTTCACATTGACGACAATCTCGAGCAATTTTTGTGTATGATCAAATAGTGACAAAACAATTAACCAAATATTAATTCATGATACGGATGAACAAAAAAAAAACGTGTATTTAAATTAAAACGTTTATCATTCATTTAGTTTTTTTATTTTTTTTTACATTTTAATGCTGGTTGGGTTACAGTACAGTCAATATAAATAGCAGAAATTACTACCACAACACAGACAAATATAATAAATAGACATTGAAGATGATAAAATGCGATTTCAGTTAGCCAGTGATATTGTGAATGGAACGTTTGGTAGCGAACGTTGTGGTCTTTGGCTTACGGAATAAGTATAAAATAAATCTCTGAATTTCGGAAGTGCAATTTTGCCACAAAACAAAAGAAACAACAATCGGACATAACAAAAAAACAAAACTTTCGCTTAAAGAATACTTAAGTAGACCAAAAAGGTCAAATTAAATGTTTTAGTTTTACATATTAGATTAGTTTTGAAACATTTTGGTTATATGATATCTGCATATATTTGCTATTTGAAATATTGCTTGATAGTGTTAGTGCATGATTGTAAAGAAAGTGTTATGTAATACTATACATATTCAGTTACTAAATCATAAAGTGAAATTTAAGTAAAAATAATATTTTTGTTGTCTAGAGAAAAGAGTTTCGTAAAACTATCATGGACTTCTTGGTTATAGTGTAAAATTGTTGGCCTATATTTTCATTTAACTTTAGGTATAAATTTACATTACAAGTTATCAACAAATTGATAAACATTTATTTCTATACCTAATGGCAATTACAATTCCATAGTACTATTACTAATTGTATGTAGTATTATTTAACATTTTAACAGTTGTTAAGACGGCAATAGTCAAAAGTGCTTCAAACATTATTGTAAAAAAAAAAAGGTATTCCCGTTGGCAAACAAATTATTATTATTATTAAATCTAATAGCAGAATGGCACCCGGAGTACCAACAGGCTCACATAATAATTGTAAGGAATGCTTATGGCCTCGGTCGATAAATCATCTGAAAGTGTTGCGATTGGAAGATGATGATGAGACAGTTGAAAATAGAATAAATTTAAATAGTGACCTTCATGACAGTAAGTTCGCATAATTGTTATTTTGTTATTATTTGTATTGCTAGTAATAATATTCTTTAATAATAATGATCTCTGACTTACAAATGTACTTATGGGTACAAGTACTACAAGTACATAATGTACTTTAAATGTTAATTTATATATAATTTCCATTCAACGTGCTATAAAAGCAATGGAGTATTTTCAGGTCACAAATATAAATTGTTTCTAACAGAACTACACTATAAGGTTTTTTATGGAGAGTGCACACAGTTTTTTTTTTTTTTTTTTTTTTTTTTTTTACAATCGTAGGTATATTACGTTGCGAAAATGAACGTTTGATATACCTACATACATATGTACTATACATACGTAGCGAAACGATTTCCATCATGTTGTATAGCATTTTTTCTCCAATATATCGTTAGTTTGGGTATCGCGTAATTATTTACTATCCACAACTACACCAAACCCCCCCCCTCCCATCGCATAGTATATTTGTCAACGTTCAAGCATTAGTTTTTCATTAGCACCTTTTAATTAAATATACAAAAATATTTGTAAACGTTAGGTAACGTTACAATTTACATTTTTAACGTCATTTATAACGTCACGATTTGGAATTGGAATGGAACCACCCTGACAATGAATGGTGCGATGTTTCAGTATTATTTGCACCACACAAAAATACCGAAATAAACAATTTTTTTTTTTTTACTTCTATGTGAGCCAGTTTGGCCAGTTTTATAATAATTTTGTAATGGGGGGGGGGTTCTATAAGGGTTAACGGTCTGTAAAAAAAAAAAAAAATAGTAACCATCAAAAACATAAAAAATATTTTGTATTTAATAATTTTCTTATTTAGTAGAACAAAAGTTTATGGGTGAGGGGGAGTTGAATGGTTGGAGTTTACATTTACAATACCAATGCAGTTCGAACGTTGTCATATTACATCACATCTTTTTCCCCCCCCCCCGATATCATGAAACGGGAGTGATCCTTTTGAGCTACGTTCCGGTTGCCAGCTTGATTTAGCTTATCCTACCTTACTTCAAGCCAACTATAAGTATTTTGCCTATCGCCAGACCATATTTTAATTTTGCTTGTCTCACTTTTGAAATGATGACCATTTTGCCAGTGAGCTTAAGTGAGCTGTGGTTGTCTTAAAATCTCGTCTTAAATAATATCTAATAATAATAATAATAATCTTGTATGATCCTTAATTATTTCACTCATCCAATCCACTCCACTCTGAGCAAACTGCGAAATGGTTTGGTTAATTTTCTTTTGAAAGATTTACAAAAATTCTTTTCAAAACTCTTGTTTTTGTTAGGCCCAAAAAGGTATATTTGTGGCCAGACAGACATTAACCCATTAACGGGTATTGGGTAGAATAATACCCAAATATAGAGTAATCTTAGCAAAAATCTAGCTAGAGCCAGGTAGGAGATATCTCGCGATTTAGTTTTCATGGACCGGCAGATGAAGGATAGGCCTACTAAAAAATAATTTCAACATCATATAGTATCATGCCTTGAGGGGTAGTTAGCGGGTCAAAGGTCGGGAAGTTTACAAAATCGGAAAAATTTCCCGGAAATAGCTATGGAAAACCGAAAAACCCTCTTGGTGCCTAAATAGCCTTAGATCTCCTCTATCTGACAAAAATATATTCACCTGGATGGGACCACTCACCAGGGCTACAGGGATGATTTAATGACAAAATATTCAATTCGCTGTTACAGGGTTGTAAAAATAGTAAAAATGCGGGATTATATGTCATTAAAAAAACCATGTTATTCGAAAACATGTAGGAAAACATGTCATATCAGTGGCTGTGTATTTAAAATTGATAATAGCGCCTTTGTGGCTCGATTTAAAACTATTTAATCTATTAGAGAATTGCTTAATATTTTATTATCTATAATTTTGTTTTTATTTTCATTTTATCTACAAGAAAAATTCCATAAAATTGATTGTATTAGCATAACGAAAAGTTATATGGGTCTATGGAACGTTTCGGTTAAAGAAATATTAAAAACAAATTAATTTATCTATAAATGTCAGTAAATGGACAAAATCTCCGTTGACAGAATTCTCCTACTCCAGGAAGAATTTGATCCCGGGTAGGATTATGTCCGGGCGGCATTTTGTCCTCTTTAAAGAAAATTATCAGGGGGAGATTTTGTCTGCTTTAAAATAAATTATCAGGGGGGGGATTTTGTCCTAGAACCATAAATGTCGATTACTATCAATGAACGATTCTTAAATTAAAACGATACCTAACATTAATTTATATATCAATAAGTCAAAGAAATTATATAAACTTTTTTATTTTTAGCAATGCCATGGTTTGGCATGGACATTGGTGGAACTCTCACAAAATTGGTTTATTTTGAACCGAAGGACATAACCCCATTAGAATTGGACCAAGAAGCTGAAATATCCCGAAATATTAGACGATATCTTACAAAACATTCAGCATATGGTAAAACAGGACACAGAGATACGCATCTACAGGTACGATATGATATATGATATGATATATTGTCGGTGAAGCACCAATACCTTCAATTGTCCAATTTTTATTTCAGGAACATTACTGTTAGTCGGATTTTGCATTAAAAATAAATATAAATAAGTCAATAGATAAAAAAAAAACAAATAAAAACAACATTTTGGGAAGATATTGGTCCTAAACCGATGATATTTCACAGTTCAGTTTAATACTAACGCACAATTATTTACAATCGCTGGAGAGCTTTGGCAAACAATTTAACAAACCGCTATCTCTGTCTTCATACTTTACTACAATCAAATAATGTTTCCCTTTCCTCTCATCACAATTAAACTTTTTCTAGTTCTTGTTTTTACAACCGATCCATTAAAAATTCTTTACTCTTCTAAAAACATATTCATCGTCGTTGTATTTTATTTTGCTCTAACTCGCGGCCACTACTTACATGGTTTTTTTTCTAATGAGAAATTAAAAATTCCATAAAAAACTTGCGAACTTCTGGTCTTGGCGGGCTGAATATTCCTTGGGTAGTTTTTTTTTTTTTTCTTACCCGCTTTGGTTATCTTTGTTTTTACTGTTTAGCCATGCATTCTCTACTGATGGTCGAACACGAGAAGTCCACTTTTTCTTTTTGATCAATCAATTAATTCTTTACAACCTTTCAATCCAATGACTCTTGTATTCTTTTTTCAAACCGGTTTTCTTTCTCTCTCTCGGAAATTGATAAGGACAGGGACGGTAGCGACAAAATTTAGGACCGCCGGCAAATAACAAAACTAATTTAATTTAGGTTAAAATGGAGCCGACCGTGTAAAATACCCAAAAGTATTCTATTAAAATTAGCATTTTAAGTAAACTTGTTCTTGTTCTTGTCGTAATTTCAACCAGGGTCAAATACATCGACGTCAAATGTTTTACTTCTGAGAGCTTAAATGTTCTAATTCATTATACCTAAATGCTTTACTAAATACTTTGCAACGTTCTTGTTTCATTTTAATTATAATTCTATGAATTTTTAAAAATCAATTAAATTTACGTAACGTTTCAATTAGCTGCTTTCCAATCAAATTAAAATATTTATACAAATATGGCGTGTTAATAAATAATAAATTATATTTAATTAAGAATAAAAATTATTTATTTGAGATTTGTTATTTAAATTGTTATCTCGGATTAAATTAGTATCGATAACAGAAAAATATAATGGCGTGATTTAAAACCTGACAGTAGATAAGGTGTACGTGTTTCACTTATTACGTTAACAGAAAGACAACAATACAACACATCTCGTTTTTAAATTAATTTTTTTTTTTGTTTATTTTAATATAAGAATGGAGAAGAGTACACCCAAACATTCAGCGTCTAATAGCCGCGTTTACATTCCCACGGAACATACAATACCAAATAGCCTTCTCTGCAATACCGTCAATTTCAAAAATATCATATGACTGTCATACTGTTTACGAGTACGTTGGCAACACTACTCGGCCTATACGAATTTTGTTCATTTTCTTATTGTTCTTCCAGTAGCGCTACAATGTGTGATGGTTCGTCAACGAGACACTTCCAGATATTTCGGCCCTGTGCTTCATTCATCCAATTTGTTGCTACTAGCTTTCTTGCATCTCTAGCTGTTTATCCATGTTATTCGTCTGCTTCAACTGCATTAGAGTTTAGCCATTAGTATCCGCTTTTGTGATCGTGTTAACTCCATCTTTGTTAGATGGACCAGACCATCCTAATCTCTGTGCTTTAATATCGCGTTTTTTCTTCGTATGTAATCATCATTTGCATATCTTTTTGCTCCCTTATAAAACTTGCAGAATTCTCCTCTCCAAAAACTCGTAGGCTAATTTCGTCTGCACTTGTCATCGTCCAGACCTCTAATCCATACGCTAGCACAGATTCTATATATGATTAATTGTTCTAGATAGGAGTTTCGTTCGGAACAGTTTCTTATAGACATAGCCTATGCCTATGCATGTATGCCTGTCAAATTCATGTTGTTGTCATCTTTGATTAGGACGGTGCCCAAATAAGAGAATTTATGTACTCTCTCTGCTATGTGTGATCCAAAGTCGATATTACTCTCTCTGCTATGTGTGATCCAAAGTCGATATATGATCGCGTTATCATTTGCATACGCACAAATCTGATGGCGGGATTGTTTATTATGGTTTCTGAATTTTCTAGTTTATCCATTTGGTATAGGGAAAGGATTAGATTAAATTAATCTTTATTTGACTTCTCTATTTTTTTTCAATTTTGTTCATTTTACCAAATAATTCTAGATTTTTTTTAACACCCAGATAGACCTACCTTTGTTTGTTTGCTACTAAAATATAGACTTTAACAATTATAACAGGCATCATACTTAAAGTACCTAATAACTGGCCATTTAAACTGACAGATACATCTTCACGCACACTTTACTTTCTTCTCAGTTCAGTCAAGTTCAACCTGCCAACAAACAAAGGCATCAATACATACTCGTATATAAAGTAGAAGATAACAACAAACACAAAAAAATATTAACAAAATCGGACAATAATTATTGTAAGCGTCACGGTACAGCATAATGAAAAGCAAAAAGTTAAAATGGGGCTGGCCTATTTTCTTCATCTTTTCAGTCTTATTTAATTTACTCAGACGATTTCATTTTTGAATTTGATCGGGTTTTTCAAAATTTATTATTTTTACCCTTTCCTGTTTAAAGTGGACGAAGTTAATGTAAATTATATACTTGAGAAGATTGATTTATCATTTTCATATCATTTGTTTATTTGATTAAATGAAATCTTATTTATTATTATCTTATTATTATTATTATCTTAAGTAAGGTAAATCAACTAAAATAATAGTGACCATCTGTATGTATATTTGCTGAAATACTATTTTGATTATTTTTTGTTTATATTTAACATAACAAAGAGTCAAATATGACTAATTCACAAATTTCGACATAGATCCATCTATCCAAGGGAGATAGAGAGTGAGAGAGAGAGAAACACATTTTATTTTTTCCTTAATATTTTGCTTTTTTGATAAATATCTGCTTAAATTCAGCTATATTTTCAGTCATCATCATCATCATCATCAATTGTATACCACAGCCCTGGGTGGGTCTTAATCTAACTCATAAAGAGCATTGTGTGATTGCTGGTCACACGATTAACCCTTTATCCGGGCTTAGGAAATATTTCAGTTGAAAACACTCCAATTGTCAAATTGCACAAATTCTCAAAACCACAAGATGTTTTTTTTTCTTCTTCTTCTAACATTTGAAGTGTTTCTTTCGTTGAATTGTCAGCCGGGCAGTTATTCTTTGAAATAATGCCCTGGGACCTATCATTTTTTTAAGTGGAATCCGACCCACTCGGCCCATGGAAAAACACCTCATATTTTACTCTCAGACAGAGATCGAACGCGGGACCTCCCGTTTCAAAGGCATTACCCTTACCACTGAGCCATGTGGTCATATTTTCAATGTCTTACACCGGCACCGGGAACTAAGAACATAAAATAAATTAATTTCTGCAAAACATATTTTCGGGATATAGTTTTTAACTTGATAAGAAATCCGTAAAAGAGGTCCCCTGGAATATTTCACACTTAATTATAATTCAAATCTTGATGCCTCTAAAGCCTACATAAAGTGCATAATTACTTTGACGCGGACCAGAAATAGACATTACATCAACCAATTTTCCATTTCTCATTTAATAAATTTTTTTCTGTTTTTCTATTTGGTAGGAATTTAAAGAAATTGACGTGAATTTATTATGGACAATGTAAAAGTGAATGCTCTCTGTCGCCTAGAGGTCAAACTAGAGACAGGTCAAAGTCATTGCCGTAAAATTCTTACAGAATTTTTTTTTATTTCAATATTAAATTGTACAAACAAAGAATTTCGTGCGACGGTAATAACAATAATTCGTTTTTATAAATTTACAACGTCATAGATTTTGTTGATAAAAGCCTAGTACAAAAACTTGTACAAATAACGTAATTATTATATAACCATTGTTTAAGTTAATTATCAACCTTTTCTTTTGCGTTGTCTCCATGTAAATATGCAATCAATTAATTTCTTTTATCTTAATGACATTTTAATTTGTTATCATCATTGCTTATTTTTATTACCATTTTATCTCGTGAGAAAATAGACAAATATAATTTATGTCTCTCCGATAGTAAATTTTTTTGATTTATACGCAGCACGTTATTTCGAAAATCTACGAAAAATCTTAAATGCAAATTGTATGAATTCTACAGCAATGTTTAACCCTAATCCTATCCGGGTGTGTCTTCGAGATTTTCCATACGTCACAGTGCGGTGAGAATAAACACAGCGGACGAGAGAATAGAAAAATCACGAAAACATAAAAAAAATTACATATTCTCTCTCCAGTCTTTACTACATCTATCCCTTTCTGTTCTTCCACAAGTTTGTTTTTCTCTATTCAATGCGATGGTCGATGGTTTGACAATAAGAAGAAATAGAATTGAGACAGCAAACCAAAAGTGGTTGAATAATAGGGAGTGACCTCAGTAATTATCTATAATATACAATAATTATATATGGAAGCAGCCAGTTCAAAGCGTTTTCGTCCCCGTCCCCCCATCTCGTGTTTAAAAATGTTATGCAAATGAACAAGGGCCCTCTAGTTTTATTTTATATTACTGATCGGTGGCTTTATGTATTTTATCATTCGACATTTTTACATAGAAATAAAAACAAGATTTTTTACTTTTTATCTACATTTAAATTTAATAAAAATAAAAATTACTGGCACAACCTCTGCCAATGCAAAAAAAAGCCCAGTTAAACAATCACGGAACAACCGATTCGTATAGGAATACCGACTTATACCGTTCGGCCTAGCCAAACCCATTGTGATTGACTATTTTAAAGTGGAATCCGAAGTACCTGCCTGTGGCGAAAACGTGTCTGCGAAATGGTTAATCAACCAATTAGACTAATATATAAATTTTTTAATAAGTTATCCATTAGCCCATTTTACACTCTGCTGTTGCTGTAATGTCATTGGGGCGCCCAAAATTGGTTTTTAACATTCAAATTTGCTGTGACACCGGCATTCTTCAATAACATTTCTCATTTTTTTGCAATGCACAACGTTGTATTTGTATTTGCGTGAATTTGTCATCTGTTCCTGCTTTAGTTGGTGTTGGCGTAATATCAACGTGAATCCAGAGGGCTTACTCTTGAAAACGAAAACGAGAACGAGCGTATTGGTGTCGTTTAATCGTTTTTTGTTTCTCTACTCTCGCAATTGTATCGTCCACGACGTAAATACGCCCGCTAAACTGCGATCGAATACGCCCGCTAAACTTAAAACAAATGGCGGCTTTGACATTTGGTGGCAGTGCTTAAAGAAACAATACGCCCAAACGACTATCGTTTTCAAGAAAAAGTTCGCTGGTTTCGTTTATGCCTCAAATTACTCTCCACAATGACATCAAGGAGTTTAAATGTATCTTCACCTCGCCGACATTTTGTCTATAAAACCGGTTTCGGGCACTCAACGAGACAGCAACAGCAACAGCAATGTGAGGAATGGGCCATAAAATAATATGTTGTATGCTTAGATTATATAACTTAACAGGATGGAATACATCGTATAACTCGCATGAAAATAATTGAGAACACAACATCGGGTACAGCAGTATGGGGGGATGAAAAATCGCCATTTAACTCATTGCAACCTTGAAGAAACGAGCCCTAACGAGGCAAACCG
>JANSTT010021639.1:0-44178 GCA_026745375.1 Platyura marginata | reverse complement strand
AAAGTGAACGAAAAGGAAAAATGGAAGGGGCACGTAATTTGTAAAGTATACCAGGACTATTTAATTCAGTAACAAAATATAAGGCTATGGGGTATTTCTTTGATCGAATAAGATTTCTTTATAAATAACATACAATGTAGATTTTTTTTTAGGTAAGTATGATTGGAATCTATAAGTATTATAATCTTTATAGCCAAGATTGTGTAGAGAATTCTAAAAATCTTATTAGCACAACATTTTGGCTGATTGAGCAGAATTAGAATTTCTCCTCTCGATTTAATGTAAACGCGTAATGCTAAATTTTATTCCTTGCGGAATATAAACAATTGCTACAAGTGACCATTGTGTTAACCACTGCCTGTACATTGAAATTAGAATGTTTTTTTTTACTTGGTCATGGTCACGTTTTGCATTATCCTCACCACAACAAAGAACAACGAAAATCAGAACATAAAAATATTAATACAACAACAGAACAATGGTGTAAATTTAACTGACACAGATGTCAGATGCCAAACTTTTGTCTGAGAAACAAATTATAGAATAGGCCGTGTAATAATTCATTTGCCACCACCTATTCTAATATGCACCACTACTAATTCTAAATATTTATAAATACCTCATGCGAATTTATGATTTTTTAAATTTATTATATCATTAGCACATAATCTAATCAATAATGAATCAATTCATCTGTGGTGTGAAACGTGTATTACCCAATTCAGTAATTATTGTCATACCCTGCTATAAATGTGAACTATTTCTATATTTAAGATATTTTTATAGTCACAAATTATGATAATAAAATAATTTATAAAAAAAATAGAATTAAACAGAATAACAAAATACAAATAACAACATTTTCGAAAAACATTATGTACACATTTAACACTTAATGTAACTAAATAAATATAAACTATGTATGTATGACAAATGTGCATTTATAAGTAAAAAGAAATGTGACAAAAATATATGTAAGTAGATATGATCCTCATTTAATTCTCTAAAATCTCAACAATTCTTGGCCATTAAAATGCCACATCAAAACAAATACTTAAAATTACATGGAAATAAAAGATAAAATTAAATTGTCTCCTTAATATTTTTAATTCGTTACTTTCGAAGGACCACAAGTCCAAGTAGTAGAGATTGTCGTATTGGTTTTTTTTTTCTTAAACAAAATGTGAGAGTGGTTTGGTTCAGATAGTTATGTATATGTATGAAATATATAGCTAATGTCGAATCGTTAGAGGTAAGTTTGTAAATCCTCAGTTTTTTTTCTAAATTAAAATATTTTAAAAAGGCACAACAACAACAACAACAATCGTCAACATTAAACACAATAAATTCAACAAAAATTAACGGTGTACCCGGAAATGTTGACGTTAAAAAGGAATTAATCCAAAAAGTATTGTCCAATAATAAAACGAAAACAATACAACAGCCGGAAGAAGAAGACGATCGTCAAACGGCAGATATTGATTGTAAACTGGAAAAGAAAGAATGCGAAATCGAAATGGACGATTCGTTTGTTGTTACACCGGATTACATTCAACAAAGTAACAGTTTTTTAATTATTTGTGATATCCGTAAACGATACTAATTTCTGCACATTTGTAGCTATAAGAAATGCTCTGAAACAAGAAAACTTAAATCCAGAAATTGAAGAAAAACTCCTGAATCTACAGCGCTATCAAGAGAAACAAATGAAAAGTACCGATCCACAGCCAACGGCTGTTGCATTAGCACCGAATCACCATCAATATACGTCACCAGTGAAACCGCCAGTTTGTACGAAAAAACGTCCCTCAAGTCGTACACAAGATGATGAAGATTGGATTTTAGATACACCAAGACGTAGACCACCCAAAAGTAATTGTAGTAGTTCAGAAAGAAAAATTGGTTTTGAACAAATAAATAAACCGCCACCGGTTGAGACGCCCCCCGAAACTCCAATGAACAATCGACGATTAGCAGCTATTATACGTGAGGGTGACAAAAAAAGGCAAAAGCAACAGTTGCAGGTAATTTATTGTTTCTATCAACTTGATTTGTGTAAAGATTAAAAAAAAAATGGTTGACATAGGAATAAATTCATTTGAATATCATTGCCATGATTGTTCACTTAAAATTCTCGTTTAGACGAGCGACACAAGTAGAGAACATGGAAATAGTGTAGCAGCCGGTCAGTCGTCGTTCGTCTAAACGTGAATTATGTCATAAGATAATAAATTTGATTGAAAACTCGTCATTTAAATAATTTAAATTTAAAACAATAAAATAATCAATCCAGGTACCATTACGAAATTATTTAAATGGTGACAATTTAGTTGTAACTTATTTATTACGTTTGCTAGGTTATTTGAAAAAAAACTAATACCAAGTTATTCGATGTGTTGCATGTGAATGTAGTAATAGTGGAATCGTTTTTTTTTCGTATCATCTTGGCAATACAATGAATCGCATAACTCTCGTAATTCAAGAATTTCCTAGAATTCTAAAAATTCCAACAAAAAAAACATTAAAACATAACTACATAATACATAAATACATTTTGCGTCATTTCAATAATAAATACATATTTGTGGTCTGTATATTTGTTATAGAGATTAATATCTGTGGATGTAGTGAGTTTCCTATCATATCAATTTTCTTATTTAGTGGAATTTTCGTGTCAGAAATATAATTGTTGGTATGTTTTTATTTGTTTTTTTTATGAATTTATGTACTTAGTTTAACATGAATAGTTTACATAAAAGTTCTATATAATGGAATAATTTGGCACGTCTAACTTTATCCAAAAATGACCAAAAATTGTTGGTGATTTTAGAAGAGACAAAAGTACTAGAAATTGAAAGCAAAACAAACACTTTAATTTAAAGCGAGAATGAGACGAACGGATAAAATTAGGCGTCCCGGACTCACGAAGAGATTTGTTTTTTTTTTTAGTTGTAATTTATTTTGTATTTGGAGCTGGAAAGAAAAATCCCATAATGCCGGACATGCATGAATTATTATATAAAAAAAAAATATCCGAAAACATTTTTGATAGATGAAAAGGCAATATCAACGAAAACTCTTTGTGATTTCCTAAAATGATAAAAAAAAACTGGAACCAAACTGATGTCGGCTTAGACAATAAAGTAACAGAATTTTGAATGGTTGTTCCATAGGGCATTATTTCCAGGGATATAGAATATTGAAAAGTTGAAATGTTTTACTGAAATCATTACTAATCCACCGGCACGATTAATGAAATATTGCAATAAAATTTTGATTCAATGTCAACGGAATTTTGTTTAAATTCAAAATCATTTCATGTTTTTTTTTTAAAATAAATTTAAGAAAGTAACTGCAGAAAAAGAGACTTTGAATGGAGTGAATGTATGAATAATTCACTTTTTAATCAGTATATGCATTTGTATGAACTAAATTTCGGTTTTGTATTCCAAATTTATTTCTATTTGATAGATGTAGTTTTGTTTTTTTCTTTTTTACTCCCACACCCAACTTTTTGTTTATTTTAAACATGTTGTGTTGGGATTTGTATTTAATAGCAATTATTATCATACCATTTAAAGATTCGACTTTATCGTCATAAGGAACAACTGAAAAAGGATATACTGAAAAAACGTGCTCTCCTTGAAAAGGAATTACAGATCGAAATACAAAAAGAACTTGCGACGGAAATGGCATCTCGTGCTAAGCAAGAACGTTGTAAGCAGGAAGAGGTAAAAAGTATAACTCCTGGTATAGGTGGAAGCAAAAGAAGGTAATTTACAATAGAATTACAAAAAAAAAAGAAACAAGAAAGAAAAAAAATCATATTTTCAGAACTGTTCTATCACCGGCCAAACATGCCTCTTCTACACCGCACGCCGATACACCATTCAAAGATGGCAGTACCAGTGGTCGGGGTCGGAAGCTTACACATAAGATGGCATCTTTAAATGCACATTCTAGCTTATCGAAGAAAAAGGAAAAATTGTATTGTGTTTGTCGAACACCGTATGATGATTCTAAGTAATTATTAACTTTTTGTTGTTGCTGTTGGGGGGCTAGTACAATAAAAATCAATTTTATTAAATTTGTAGATTTTATGTTGGTTGCGATTTGTGCAATAATTGGTTTCATGGTGAATGCGTTGGAATTACGGAAGAAGGATCCAAAAATCTATCGGAATTCGTCTGCGGTGAATGCAAACATGCTCGAGATACACAAGAACTTTACTGTTTATGTCGGCAACCATACGATGAATCGCAATTTTATATTTGTTGTGATAAATGTCAGGATTGGTTTCATGGACGATGCGTTGGTATATTACAGAGTGAAGCCGATAATATCGATGAATATATTTGTCCGAATTGTCAACGTAATAATTCTGTGAATTTTGCTAATATGAAGAGTTTGAGTCCTTTGGAATATGACAATCTGAAGAAATTAATAAAGCAAATACAAGTAAGTAATCTTAGAAGACAAATGGATAATTATATTTAAAGTGTGTTTTGACGGCATTTTTGAGGTAATTTTATACATTAATTAAAGAAATTGGTTACAGTTTGACCACTATTCCTGTAACTTAATTAAATTTAATGAAATGTTGAAATTTTTATACGCCGAAAAAAAGATCATTGGTTGCAATTTCTGGGATGATAGTTCGCTGTGTGTCAAACTAATAAAAAATTGTCCTTAAACATTATGTACTATCGATCAAAATAAATTGAATTTCTTTCTTACGTTCATATTTAAATAAATAATTTATTTTTCTTTTTTTCTTTATTAGAGTCACAAGAGCTCATGGCCATTTATGGAACCAGTCGATCCAGATGAAGCTCCCGACTATTATCGAGTGATTAAAGATCCGATGGGTAAATTAATTTAATTTTTATCTTTGTATTTTGTAATTTTAACAATTTCGATTTTTTTAAGATTTACAAAAAATCGAACAGAAAATCAATGATCGAAGTTATACAACGCTATCCGAATTTATTGGTGACATGACAAAAATATTCGATAATTGTCGATATTACAATCCAAAAGAATCGCCATTCTATCGTTGTGCCGAAAGTCTCGAAGGATATTTTGTGCAAAAAATCAAATTCTTCCGTGAGAATTTAGTTGATAAAACGCCATGATAATTTATACAATTTTCATTTTCATTTAATAAAAATTAGCAATAATATTCTTATATTATATCTATATAATAGTGATAAGTGTCAAAGAATGTATAATATTATAATTACAAATATTACAACAACAAAAAAAGAAAAAAAATCGCTAAAATAATGTTTATATTGATAATAGATATTAATTTGTATATGATAAAAAAATATTCAAAAATATTTATTTATATCAAAATTTATAAAAAGAAGGTACAAAAACTTTTAGGATATACTGAGGATATTTCAAAATCGTTTAGATGGTAGCTTTATTTTACGGATAAAAATTTTTTTTTTTTTAATTCTAAAAATAGTTTATAAATTATACCTATAGCACAGCAAAATGATAAGCGTTCTATTTTAAGTATATACAAATTAAATTATTATCTTTTAATTTCGCTAATTTTTAACATGCATAACACATACATAAATGTAAATCAATCAAATGGTAATGCATATTGTTGAAAAAAATTGAATTACGAATATTGTGTTGGTAACAAAATACACAAATCTTTAAAACAACGATTATCAATTAGGTAATTTTAATTTTTTTTTAATAAAAAAATCTATGCCATTTGAAGGATATTTTATTTTATGTCGAAAATTTTGCGATTTTGAAATATTTTGTTTAAAAAGGCCGTGTATACAGAAGTTCTTCAATTAAAAAATAATTTATACCTTAAAAAAAATAATTAGTTTTATAAATAAAGCTTTACCTCTTTTCTTTGAAACTTTTAGTAGTGCACGTACAGTGCACGCGTGTTTCCGTCTAAATTGCGTTGCGTCAGAAGTGTGACGTTTACTTGCTAACAATCCGGATATACTGAAATGCATTGAACATCGTCCACTGTATGCGATACAATTTGTGCGTTTTCATCACAACTGCGAACTATCGCATTTTGATCGGATTTTTCAACCGAGTTCCTACGAATTTTGACACAATTATTCAATGAATGTTTAATTCAGACGAATTGGGTTTTGTTTTTTACTACTACGAATAATTATCTTTAATGCAAAAAAGGTGTAATTAATTTAAAACATGAAATTCGGACAAAAACGCATTCAGTAGATGGATAGCAACACATGCGTATTGCGACGATGAAAAGGGGGATATTGGTTGGACCAAATTCGAACGACTCCAATGCAGAGGGCAGTATCAGGTAGTTAAATTATTTTTAAATATAAAATTTCCATATCACCCTACATGAATTGAAAAAGAAGCATTTTCTATGGAAAATATTAGGCTGTTTCTCTCCGCCACATCTTACTGGTTTTTTTTATCGTTTTAAAAAAGTCAAAAGATCAACTTTTTTAATACTGAAGATGAAACCTATTTCTGTCCGTAATGGTGATCGTGATTAAAGCCTTAGAGCACTTATAATAATAAAAAAACAAAATGAAAATGTTCAGTTTGAGAGATTTCACTAGAACAAACCAACAATTAAAGTATGTATATATTTCTCATTAGATACTTTAGATTTAAAACCCCCTGTAGTGCACGAGATAATAGTCACCTTATTTATTTATTTTATCTTTATTTTGACCAGCAGCCAGAAAAAAAAGCGTGTGATATCTATAACCATTTTTTGTTTTTAAATATTCTATTGTCAGGTTATAATGTTCAAAATATTTGCTAATTAAACATCTTTGAGTAAAGTTTCGGTATTCGAGTTGTATTTTCTAACTTTTTTTTTTCAAAAAAGACGAAGGGTCGAGGGAACACGAAAACGTATTGTTGAATTATTAAATCTGATTGGCGCACAAAAAATCTCACTGGTTTCTATCTATTTGCTAGTTTCTAGACAGAAGATTGGCACTGATCCGTATTATAAACGGTGTAATTTATATATAACACAAGAATAACCTACAAATGTACAAAAATATAAATAAAACAATTCTTTGAATATCACATGTCTTCTTTTTATGAATATTTACAAAATAATAACAACTTTGCCTAAATTAACAAAAAATACAAAAGATAACATACAATATACTTAAATGTCTGTTGTTGTGATCCTAATGAATAAAAAAAAAAAAAAAAAATTAAAAGAAAAGAAATATAAATGAATTCGGCCGATACACATAATGACAATCCCATCAAATGTTTGGGTGCTATGTATATAAAATGTAAGAATATTTAAAGTGATTATTTTAACATGTAAATTCTAAACAATCAAACTGTTGATACTTGAATATTCGTTTTGGAAACAAAAAAAAGGAAAGTTATCAAAAGTAAAAACAATAATTTATCAGTGTTCGTGTAAAAAAAAAACTACTTTGAGAATATCGGATTTTCTTTTTCTTAAAAAAACACTTTACGCAAACACCAGCAAATTATTATAAAACAAAACATGAATCGTTCAAATGATAAATAATTGATAAACAACGCTAAAAGCTACGAAATATATTAAGTTTGTTTTTTTTCTCTTATTTTGTTTGTTTGTTTTTTTAGAAGAGCTCTGTTTAATTAAATAAAAAAATCGAAAAGTTATTGCAAAATGTCTGACGTATAGCCAACCAGTCTTCGTATTAGACTTCTCACACTATAAGAAATTTATTAATTTGTTTTAATAGAAAGTTACATAACGTATGGCTTCATACTCTTCAGAAGAACGAGATTCTCTGGACATATTCAAATATGCCTCCAATTTATCAACGAGACCAAGTTCTCTCAGTCTATTAAGCCGTTGCGTCGTATTTAAATCATTTTTATCGATTAGATTTTTTATAGCAAACATTGCTCCCTCTTGAAGTTTTGCATCCTTGTTCGTCTAAATATGGTAAAAAAAAATTGACGATCCAAATTTATTTCAAAATTCCAAATTAAGATTTTTTTCTTACCAGATATTCCAGCAGTTTTCGTAATATTCGTTCATCTTCCATGACATAATCTGTTATACCAGCACCAGCCGCAATATTTCCAATAATGCATAATGCCTGCTCTTTGACTTCGGCAGGATGAGGACAATCAAGGACTAAGTTAACCTATAAAGAGAGAGATAAATATTAACACCGTGGACAACTACCAACCAAATTACATATTACTTACAGCTTGCATCACCTGAATAGAATGCTTTGACATAATATTCTCAATATCCAAAGATTTACTTAGTAAATTTCGTAAAAGACCTAAAGTTTTCATAATCACTCGAGTATCTGAATCGCCAAGCAATTGAAATATCCGATCGGTTCCTAATGTATTAATTATTTTTGTTTTAATATGTTCTTCGGCCTGGAAATAATGGAAACAAAATTATGCATGTGCCATGTGTTACATCAAACCTGAAATGCCATATTCATAAGTGCCCAACTTCCGTTAAGTCGTAATGCTGGATCCGGATTACTGGTAAGTTGACATAACATTTCAACGGCACCAGATTCAACCATCGGTTCTTTGGCTGGAGAGAATTCCAACAGTAAATTACAAATGGTTGATGTAACAACGGTCAGTAATTCATTAGACGGAAGACCGGTTAGCAATGTCATTAGGGGTCGCCACACTGAATGATCCTGTGAAATAATTGTTTTTGTTATATAAGTAACTTAACAAAACTTTTTTGTTTAAGTTTTACCTGAAATGTTGTTCGAAGTTGCTGTACAGATCTTGATAATGAATGAAGACATCGAACAGCAGCTAGGCGTACCTATTGAAGGAAGCAATGACATTTTATTGTAAAGAGTTCTATTAAAAATCAAAATTTAAAAAAAAACCATACTTCCGGAGAAGGATCACCTAGGCCAGCTAATACTTCTTCCATAAGACCATCCATTTCAATAATTCGTTTTCTTATGTCTTCATCATTTGCTCCAAGCGACGCAAAACATCTAAATGCACCTTGTCTTGGAAGGGAAGAGGCGCTGTGAAGTAAACTTGTTAGCGAATTTATTAAATGATTACTAATTGCGGCTAATCTTTGAAGTTCTGAATCGATCTGCAACAAAAACAAAAATTTTACCAATTAGTCCATTTGCATTAGCAATGGATATGTAAATTTACTTCTGCCAAATAAGCTAAGGTCTCTGCGGACATTGCACGAGTTGCTTCATCAAAATCTTCAGTACAAAGACGAGCTAAGCATGGAAGAGTTCGATAAACTATTCGAAAATCTGTAGCACTTAATGAACCAGATCGATGAATATATGTTAAACATCTAGCTGAAGCCAATTGAATTTCAGCAACATGCGCACGTGATAAGAGCGATGTGAGAATATCAGGTATAAGTCTATCGTTACAACTAAAATTTTAATTTTTACTTAATTTACTTAAAATCCATCTTAATATGGTACCTTGTTACACACACTATGTCTGAAACGGCTCTATTTGTAAAGCACATTGCAGCTAAACATTTTAACGCAGGTATTTGCAGAACTGTATATGATGTCGTTATTAGTCTGGCTAGTAACGGAATAGCTCCAGCTTGACAAAGTATCATCTGTTCATTGTATGAATGACACAGTGGTACAAAAATGTTGGCTACACATGATTGACATTGGATTGTATTTTCTGGCGAGGCAAGATCTAAAAGAGAAAGCCCGCAGATTTATAGAGAGAAATCAACAACAAATAGACATTATACTTATAAGATGCTTAAGAATACTCATGTTTGAATGAAGTTCCTCAGTTGGGGCAAATGAGTGCTGAAAAATAGACCGGAGTACACATAAACACGTTTCGACGAGTCTTTTGTCCGAAATTACATTAGTCACAATAGTCAACATTATTTGAACAACTTGATAGTCGATAAGAGAACGCACGTGCGACTCTGATCCTTTAGCTAGTGATCCTACAAACCATCATACTATTTAAATATTATTCAAGAGCAATTTTTAAAATATTTATTATACCTATAACGATTGCAGCATCCAAGCGAATATTTATGGGTTCCTCTTCATTTTTTAGAAAAGCTACAAGTTTTGGAACTATACCTTGCGATATTACCGATCCTTTCTGTTTGTTACTTCCAATGACAGCATTCTTAAGGCATACTAACGCCTCTTGACTTTTAATGTAATCTTGGCTGTACAATTCATCGATGTATGATCGAGAATGTTCAACATCCTATAAAAAATAATCAGAAAAAGTATTAAATTGATAAATTATACCAAAAATAGCACTGTCAACCCGACCCCATAGTTGTAAAAGTAAGGTTAATTTAATATAAAACCGAGCGGTAAAATTATGTGGACAAATTTCTCAAATATTTTTACATTACCATAAAGCAGGTAAATGGTTCCATCATTTAAAGATATTTATTCGAAGAAAAACTTTATAAAAGCAACTTTTTTTATATAATATAGTAGTTTTGCGGCACTACACCTGAAAACACGTCGTACTTCAAATTATGCATTTTTAGTACAGACGACATTTTATTTTAATTTTTTTATTTCGGTTGGTACAACTGAAATTGGATTTACAGTCGTTCACTATTGGAAATAATATATGGATATTATTATATTGCGATATTGTTAATTTTATTGAAAATTAAAAAAAAAAAATTATTAAGTGCATGTTAACATAAATAAACATTTCAAAGAACGTAAGAATCATTTCTTATTGGTGGACTTTACGAAACGCTTTCTGTACGTTTGTTTACAAATTACACCAATAAGAAATGATTTTTATGTCACGTGATTTATGAATTTTAAATCAAAACTTTATAATTTCTTTTAGATGTATAATACAAATAAGAAATTAAAGGGTTTTTAAATGTTTTTGTTTAGTAAAACAATGGATGGGAATGTGTTCAGGGGACTGTTTTACCTATATTAGTAGTAATGGCGGATTCTTTCTATCAATAAAATGCGAAAAATACCAATATTTTGATGATTAATTTAAAAAAAATAGTTAAATATTTTCCGAATTTTTAAAAGCGAAAAGACTTCTAATTAGTAGACACTAATAGATTGTAAAAAATGGCATCTCAAAATTTCCATTAATAACGAAAATAGAACTGAGCCAAATTTTTTTTCTGAAAAGTATGTTTTTTTTTATATGGCTTTTGAAGCAATAAAATCTTCGATGACCATCCGTTTTTTTTCAAAAATGGCGAAGTTATGGACAAAAGATTTTATGTAGAGGTAACTTTAGTAGTATAGCATGGCCAAATTATTGGGTATAGATCAAAAAGATTTGAACGAAATCAAAGTTCAAGGAACCTTCTTTCTAAAAATATTTTTTAGAATTTTCCGATAGAGCAAATTTTCCGAGAACAAGCCTTTTAAATACCTTAGATTTTATATTTTTTCGAAAATTTAAAAAAACACCTATTTCCCACAGTATTTATCAGTGGATTTTTCCAAATTATAAAACTTGACTATACAAGCTATCATCTAGGAAAAGAAAGTTTAGAGAAATCTTACGCCTTCTATTTTTGATAAATCACTGTATATACCCATGCACGGCGTATTTTCATGTAAAGATTGTAAAGTAAAGTATTCGTGGGAAATTTCCCATGGGAAAACCAGCAGAGTTAAAAATTACCAATGATGCAGAACTATAGACAATAGATGTGAGTTTAATATTTTCCTAGTTTCACAATTTTAATAACGATTTACTGCTTTTTAAGGCCATTTTAGCAGGGTGCTTTTTGAGTGTTTGCCCTTGAATAGAAGGCGGCCCATAGACTCGATGGGACCCAGGCTGTGATTTTTTTACCGTGCTTTACGATCCCTCAGATTTTTACCCTGATCGGAGCACCTAAACAAAAAAATCACTGTGTTTACCTCTTGGTAATTTTGAGGGTCCAGCCAATAAACAAAAACAAGCATTTTTTCCTATCTCTGTAAATTATCCCCACAAATTTTAAACAAATTAATTTTTTTTGCTTGCGGACCGTGATTTCGAAACTCATAAAGCAGAAACCTTTGGTAAAAGAAGATGACGCTTAAAACAACTACACCATTGAAACCCTTTAGGAAATTGGTTTTTGGGTATATATAAAGAATGTTTTTTCATATTAATGTGGCGTTTTCGTTTATACATTTTTAAGATATATTTAGTGCTAATACATTACAAACAATATTCAACTGAATGTTTTTTTCTTTGTTTTGATTTCTCATCAATTTTCTTGTAGATATTTTGATGTGATGCATATCTTGTTGATCTTTAACTGAAATTTTTTTCCAATATTTTCCCTGCTATGAGATAAATGAGAACATTCAGAATTTGATGTTTCTTTATTTAATTTCTAATTACATTCAAAGAGTAATTGATATTGATTACAGTTTTTTTTTTAATTTTTTACTCGATGGTTCTTTAGAAGTATTCATACGGATATATTATAATCAGCGTTGGATTCGGTTAAAGCCCAAAAAACATAGCAATAAAAAAGTCTTTTTTTAATGGAATAAATATTGTATTATTGAAGCTTTCTTTAGTTAAATAAATGTACATATTATAACACTTACAGCTACTGTAAATATATAAAATACAAAAAATGTAAATCTCTCTCACCGCATTTTGTTCCAGTTGCTTTAAATTTTAAATAATTTGTAAGTTTATTTACCATATGGAATGACATTAATTTTATGATTAAAAACAACTTAAAAATATAAATTATCCCAATTATGATAGATTAAAATTACAATATTGATTCATCATAAAATACATTAGAAACTATATGGACAATAATTTATAGTGATTAATTATTATAACAACCTTTTTTGTAACTATTTTAATTGTTTTATATACAAATAGTTTATTAATAAATCTTAATTTCATGGTGGCAATTTCTCAGTCAAAATTTTTTTTTTATAAAGTAATTTCTACAAAAAAACTGACTGAGAATAATAAATTATTTTAATATTTAAAACTTAATATTATTGGTAGAAACCAGAAATGAAAACCTAAACCATTAATTCTAATATCTAATAATAAATTATTTTGTTCATATTGCTTTTACGAATAATAAACAGGTACCATTACTTTAGAAATGCCTGGAAATACTTCAGCTTGAATAGGTCCATATTCCACTAATTCACCGTCAACAGTAAAATGGCCGTGATTTGTTTCGGATGATTCTACATGTGGTTCTATTCTAAAAGCAGTTACAGGAATCATTTTGATGTATTCATTTGGACTGATTGGAATATGTGTGCCTGAGCTGAGACCAAGCAAAAATTTCAGTAGATCTTGCCTTGAAGCACCAGCTCGTATAATGCATAGCCAAATAATTCCATCGTTTAATTGTGATTGCGGTGCAAAATAACAATCTGAAGCTATGTGTGTTTGATATGCAGCATGCACCATAATAAATTCACCGGTTTCAACGGTCCACGAATTTGGCAATGGAGCGGTAAGTGCTGGTATTGTGGGTGCCGGTCCAAACATTTGTGCGGGTTTTTTTACTATTTCTATTTGTTGTTCACTAGTTGACAATTTTTCCGATATGCTTTGGTACAGACTATCGGTGGTTGAAAAATATGCACTTTTTCTAGAATTTGCCGAATACCAACTGTCCAGTCTTGGACGAAAAGTTCCACCCTGACCAGGAATACCATTTGTCGTTTCAAACGATAGAACATCACCAAATTCTGTATCACAAGCTTCACAATCACCAGCGCCATGACATTCAGCACAATCGAGCGTTGTATTACAACTGAGACTATGCTTCAAAGCGGATTTAACGCTTTGATTCGATTTTAACGAATCTTTATGATGATCCAGTTTGACATTGGTAGCAGGTAAATATGAAATTGTACCGTGATACGTGCGCAAACTAATTAAACGATGAAATGACCATAAAGCAAAACGTTGATAACCAATCATACGTAAGCACTCACTTTCAATATCAATGTCTGAGATTAGTCCCCAACCGATGGATAGAAATGAAAACATTATCTGAAAGAAAATAATATTTAGTAATTATTACTAGTAAATATTTTGTAAAAAGAAGAAACAAACCTGCGTACGAGTTTCAACTCTAATCAAATCCATTAATGCGTCGTGTCCTCTTACGGTTGTTAAAGTTGCTCCTAATACTGGCTTTGATTCGTGGGGCTCACTAAAATTAATAAAAAAAAAAATTGTTGATTAGTGAATTCTAATTAGCTCACACAATGAAAATCTACCAGATGGTTTTAGGGTCTACCAAGGCTGTATTTTTTTTTTAATTTAAATTTCGAAGACGAAAAGGACTGCTGATCGGATATACTTAGATTTTGAACAACATGATGAAAAGGGGAGGCTCAAAGGGTTAAATGAATTTATATAATACTGTACATACAATGGGTGTGATATGCGCGAGCGCGCTTATAGCATTAGAAATCAGGTTAAAAAGCTAAAAAACTTTTTCGTCCTTTGCCATTAAAATTTATAATCTTTAAACTGTACTATCTTACCAAAAAAAAAATCATAAGCAATTGATCAGTGAATTATTACAAATTTTATAAATTAGGTACTTAATTTCGTTTCATGCTTCTTATACAATTATGAAAAAATATACTAATTTTCTTTTATCATAATAGAAAAAAAAACCGGAATGTTCTCCTACTAATTCAACTGGTCGTTTCATAAAATAGAAGAGGAAAATTCATGGCCTTGCTAATGCATATATAAAACCAGAGAGCATTTATGCTGAAAAGCGAAACAGTCGACAGAGAAAATTCAGAATTGAAGGGTACGTGAGCGTTCACCGGTGTTGCTTATGCGTTTTTAGTATGTGTACATTCTGTATAAAGCATAGACCTTTAATAAATTGTGAATCGGGGGAGAAAAAAAAAATATAAAATCGATTATTTAAGTGAAAATTGCAGTTTTACCGACAAAGAAAATAAAAATATTTTCATTACATTTGGAAAAATAGTTTTGTTCCAGAAAAATGACTGAAAGTGAATTGATTTGTACATGCCCAAGTGAAGATCTAAAACAAATACAATCGGATGGGATAACTTTGACAAGAAACATAATATTGCGTGGAATGTGTGCAATATATTTGGTTGCATTTTTATCATTCTATTATGGAAGTCCAGGTATAATTCAATAATTAATTAATTAATATCATTTTGTTTTATAAGTGTGCAAATACAATATAAGAAGATCATTTGATTTTTTTTATTTCTGTAAACAATTTAAATAAAATTAATTAAAAAAAAACAATGAAAATGAAATATAATATATTTCAACAATATGTAATAAATACTATGTGTTGAAGATACAATTTCTACAAAACAAAATGTTTATATTTAGAAAAATTAAAAAAAAAAATTTATATCCACATTCCATACATTGTACATTCTAATTAAAATAATATTTCTTTGTATTATGTTGCAATTGCAATCATTTGGCAAGCAGCAAGTAGGCACCTCATAACTCATATTTTAATAAAATTACCATAAAAAGCCTTAAAAGTTATATCTAAAATCTAAGCAATGCGGTTATTTGATATTTATTGACTTTACTTTACTTTACTTGTGATTTTATTATGAAAATTGACCGATTTTTTTCTCCTGATCTTCATATTAGAAGACAGGATTTCTACTTCTTCTAATGAACTTAGTACTTATACATATGTACTAAATAATATTTTCTATGCGGCAATTTGATAAATAAATTTATGTTGAATATTCAAGCTATTTACAAAATCATCTTAAAGTTTTTTTTTGTTCATTTACATAAGTAGATATTTTCATACTTACATAGTTTCACTTTTGTCAGTGGAGGTTTTCTTAAACCTCGAGTAGGTCATTTTTTTTGGTCAAAAAAATTAGGGTAGGACGACGAGGCTTGAAATGGTTTTAGTTTTTAACACAGATAAAAAAAATTTACCCCAGATGTGATTAATCATAGACCGTCTGGGGACTCTACAGATCGATTTGCCTGTTCGTGGAAATGTTTTTTTAATATACTGAAAGAAATTAGATTAACATGATGACCGTTTGGATATGGTCTTGCCTACTAGAAACTAGAGGGTTAAAATAACAACAAACAAATATTTAGAAAATTATTGGATTAAAAAAATGCTAATTTACTAAGTTTGAAAAGGATCATATTTTTAATATTCAATTAAATTTCGAGTAAATGTTTAAGGATAGAAACATTTTTATTAGATCTTGTTGTGGTATCTACACCTATAAAGTCACAAAAACTGTACTAGAACACGCTACTGCTAGCGAATTATTGTGGGTTCTAAGCAACACTACACACACATGCCAGCAATACGTATGCACAATGGTTCACTAAATTTCATGGCGATAATTGACCAAAATTTTCTTAAATGTTATTGCAATGCTACCTCTAAATTCAAATTATATGTTACACATTTTCTTAAAAGCTCATGCTCTGAAAAATAAACTACTAACCATGATCCGACATATATCAGCTTATCAGGTCTAGAAATAAAATCAATGGGCACAGTTTATCCTTACCTGTCCAAAATTCTCAAACACACAGAACATCTCTAAATTAACTGTGCGATTTTATAAAAATATCCACCACCCTCCATCTAAATATAAGCTAATTTAATTTAAATAATTCTAAAGATCTCTGGACAAGAAAGTTATGGACGCCGACAAGACTTTTTCGTAAAAAATGTAAAAACTTAAATAAACGTCAATTGTCTACAAAATTGTCTAGCAGAATATTATTTTATTTGATTAATTTTTTTTTTTAAGGTTTATTTGGGAATAATGGCATTTCACCAGCTAGACTTATAATTGACGACATGAAACCCAATGTAGTCAAAGCAATTCATGAAAAACCAACTCTTTTACACCTTTCAAAATATCTGGGACTGGACACGGAGTATATGATAGATGTTCTAGCAATACTAGGAATCATTATATCATTTACAGGGTATCATTTTTTGAATGGATTTTTTTTGTTAACACTTTTATGTATTACTTAAATCGATTTAAGGTTTATATCACAAAAAGTCTGCCATGTAGCTACATTTACTGCCCTGTGGTCATTGTATTTTTCATTGATTCAAATAGTACAAGATTTTAAAAATCAATCGGATGAATTTTTACTAGAGGCCGGTGTACTTACAATATTTTTGGCACCGTTAAGATGGAAAGCGTGCCATGCACCAGATAGAATGAGTTTGGTATTAATTAGATGGCTTTTATTTAGGTAAATTATATTCGTAATTGTAAACATTTAAGTATTCTTAGTAATATCAAAGCTCTACAATCACTCCTACCAGGCTTTCGCATATAATGGATAGTGATTAAACCCCCTTCCCTTTTCAAACGGGATGGCCAACCTCTTTCCTTATTAAAGTTGTCAAAATGAATAGCACTTCAACAAAAATTTCACACAAGAATCATAAAATAAACAGTTTAAGAAAAAGATGTTTTCTCGTTCTTAAAACTGTTGGCTTCTATTTTACTTTCTATCAGAAAATTAAAAAACACAACAAATTATTTGAAATTGGGGTTTCCATCAAAGGAGAGGAGTGATTGATTTAACATATTTTGTTTTGAAAAGATCTAAACGAATTGCAATAAGTAATTATTGAAATAAATAAGAAAATGCCTGAAAGACCCCCCCTCTTAAATCCGAACATTATGGGAAAAACTAAAGATAAACTTTTACGAGTCTTAAGACAGTTTTGAGAATTCAAGCAATACAAATACTAAGGGGATAATTGCTAGGGTATCGATTTTTTTCATTTCGGTGTAATTCTGAGTGATTCTTATTTAATTTCGTGCTATTCCTTTAACCAAGTAATTTCTTGTGACAACTTTTGAATAAGTCCTTACCCTCGTGGACTAATACTCTTTGATTTAAATAAAACAGAAAACAAAATGTTTAATAATGAGACGCATACCTACTAAGTATTTAAAAATATTTTCATATTAAGATTTTTATTTACATCTGGAATTGTGAAATTGGCTTGTCAGTGTCCGTATTGGTGGAGTTTTTCAGGTGAACATTATAACAATAATTGGTTTTTAGTAAATATAAGTTTAATAAAAAAAAAAACTATTACAGCAATGTCTCACCACTTCGAAACAATGCCTTTGCCAACACCATTAAGTTGGTACGCTCATCATTTGCCAGATTCTTGGCTAAAAGTTGTCAATATCTATACAAATATTACGGAATTGGTTATGTGTTGGTTTATATTATTTCCAAATAGAAGAATAAGGCGCTATGTCTTTTACTGGCAGGTAAATATTGATACATTTCTTATGTTTCATGTTTGTTTGTATTAAAATGTTTTTTTTAGATATATCTTCAATTTAATATCATTCTTACCGGCAATTATGGATTTATAAATTTTTTGATAATAGTCTTGTTGATTTCTTTGCTGGACGACCGGTTTTTCTTCGAAGAAAATGTAAACCGGTAACAAAATATTTGTCACTTTAACTTTAATTGATCTCTTTTACAAATTGAATTTATGATTTTAGTGGATTTTTTTTTATTCCCACATTAATGGTCGCATTGTCAATCATATTTTTTGTCACTTGTTGGATATTTGGTCCTTGGATGGCATCATGTAAGATTAATATATAACCTTTCTTATGGCACTAAATGTTTTGTGTAATTACTTGGATGGGCAAGTGATTTTATTTTATTTTTTTTTACAGTTTAGTTTAGATTTTTTTAGAAATGTCTTGCAAACAAATACATCGCTATTATCATATCAACCGAAGAAGATGTTTATTTTGATTTAGTATTTTGTCTTTTTTTCATGACCAAAAAACTTATACTTAGCTTAGATGGAACCGTATATTCAGTTTTCTCATCATTAACTTTGTTATACAAGGTGCCGATGAAATTATATTGCCGGTGAAGAATGGGTAGTACTACTGCCATCCACTATTTTATACAAATACCAATTTCAGTAACACTGACAAATTTCAAAGTATCCCCAAGACATTTTATTGTTATTCCAAACTTGTTATAAATTAAATGACTTCTAGGCGTTAAGCACTAAAATGATAAAAATAATTAAATAATTAATCGGAATTAAATCATCATACGTCAGAATGTATGATTTGTTGATAACCGATAAATGATAACTGATAAGTAACCTTTTCGATAAAAGTCAAGTCAAGACACACTATGGAAAAAACCAAAAATCTTCTTCCTAAGTATACTTAAATAATAATAAATTGTGGCCAATCAAAATTAACATGAATACACGATGTTTATGTAATAGTAAAGGCCTCATTAATAAAATAGCTTTATTAATGTTGCATTCTCATAAATAAATGACCGAATGACTATAATCGTTTCTTAAATTTTTTTTTTTTTACAATATTTAGTCCATTTTTCATATAGATTCGACTTTTAAAATACTCTTTCTTTATACAATTTCCAATTTAAAATCGATGAAATCATGAAATTTATTTTTAGCTTCGGCAATAAAAAAAACCTGATTAAGTTTCGATATATCTACCTACAAACCTACATAATAATACATTTACAAGCAAGATTTCATTATGTGTGCAAAAATTAATAATTACAACTCAAATGAGTGTTGTTGTTATTATTATTATTCTTTATTTTTATTTAAAAAAAAAGGTAAGTTGTATAAGTAGTTACATAAACGTATCACAACTTTCTTGATCATTTTTACTTAATATGTTAGATTTTAATTTTTTTTTTATGTTTCAGGGACATTCCAAGGAGACCATTTTTATTTTCTAAAAAGCACAATCACACCAGCACCATTTATGGCTATGATCATTGTTATTGGGACATTTGCAAATACTATACTGAAACATGTGACTATTGTTGATCCAGTTTAGTGACAACATTTTTTTATTTTTCTTGGAAGAAACAAATCATGTAATC
This sequence comes from Platyura marginata, assembly GCA_026745375.1. Lineage (NCBI taxonomy): Eukaryota > Metazoa > Arthropoda > Insecta > Diptera > Keroplatidae > Platyura > Platyura marginata. Next base: position 24,270 of record JANSTT010021639.1, on the reverse strand, counting down.
AGTTAATATTATATTTTTGATATTTCAGAGAAACAATGTTCCCAAGGTGTTCGCAGTAAATAATTTGGTAGCATATACATTATTATCAGTTGGAATAGTAATACTTACTATGGTATGTATGTATGTATTTGGAATACATAATCATTAAATCCACAGTTTAATTTTTGAATACAATGAATGTTCCGAGGCAATGACGTTCTTCGTCCTTTTTATATTTTCAATACTTTCCCCTCTGTTGTTCTACTATCTAGTTTTTAGTATATTGAAATATTTGAATACTATTTTTAATGCTTCCGCCAAACATTTCTTAGCTGTCCAATTATCCAATGATATAAATCCTATTTAATCATGTGATAGGAACCACATATTATTTGGAGGACATCTCTCAATGTTTATTATTATTATACAGAGATAGTATTTTTTTATATTTAATTTTTGGTATAAATTGATAAATTGTGATTAACGGAAGGATTCGAATCCATCCATTAATCTATTGGTGATCGAGTATGGTATTTTCATCGACAACAAAATCGTGTAATGGTTGAATTCAATAATTCTTAAGTAATGGTTAAATTCGATAATACTTAAGTATTTGTCGATATTACCACAGAACAAATACTATAGTATTTGTTCTGTGATATTACTAAGTATATTAAAATATTCCGGTTTTGAACTTGTCTTGTAGATATAAAATGGAATCAATTAATATTAATAATAATAAAAAGCACGCACAAGTATTAAATTCTTGTTATGATTGACGTAAATATGTAAATTTCCACAACTAATAGTTTTTTTTTATTTTAAAAATAAAAAATTGTTTTGTTTTTACTTATTTACTACAAAGTACACCTAACTGTGTACTTAATTCCATCAGTTTTGTCTCAAGGGAACACACAAATAAAATCGTATCGTAGGTCAATCCTTTTAATTAATTTTTCATTTCATTTTTCATTCATAAACGTGTCTGTCTAATTTTGTGAGAGACGACTACCATGCGTTTCTTAAGCAAAATAATCAAAAACTGGAAATGGAAAAATAAATAGATCGGAAGTAGATATACTTTGCAAATTTCGCAAAAAACATTTAAATTGTATTCTTGGGATCATTTTCAATAAAAATCTATCAAATGTACTTCCTAGACTAATGTATGTGAAAAATACTAAGATTCGACCAAACATTACGTAAGTACATATAATGCACTGTTCATTTTCGTCCATTTACTTATGTAATACGTTAATATCGCACAATAAATACAAATGTTAAAATCAATAGGCATTACTTACAAGTCAGAGTCAGATAATCTCACTGATATTATTATCGTAATAAAAAACTACCTTTGAATACTGATTAAGTACTCTTTTTATATGTATGTAATACTAATACATACTCATTATAAGTATCTATGGCCATATGAATAGTGGCTTATCTGCAAAATTGGAAGAAATTGAAGAAGACATTACAATAAGGTTTTTTTTCTATTGTATATAATATAATATCATTTACATGAAATGATTACATAAATTGTGATTTAAAAATTCTATTAATTTTAAAGGTTTTTCTGGGAAAAAAATATTTAAGCCCTTATTACATTAAAATTTTTTTTTTAAATAATCAAATCAATTGGTTTATAATGTGTAATTCGCTAAAAAAAACATTCTAAAAATCCGGTAAGGGCAAAATAATTGGACGATGTAGAAGTCGATTTTATTGAAAACTCATTTTTGGCTTAAAAGCATTAAAGCTATTATGACTTTTGGCCTCAGATATATTATCTTCAGTATGTACTTACAAAATGTTTAGAAAAGCCTTTTTTGATAAATACTTAATTAGTTTCATATGTAAGTCACATACTTAACTATATATAAATTTACTAAAGTTATATTTTTAATTGTTATGTAGGTGTCTCATGGAAACTTAAAAGGGTCAAGTTTTTTAACAAATACAGAAGTACTAAATGACATTAAACTTATTTAGAACAAACACTCAATACTTTTTATACATAATTTTAGGTTGACCGATTCTATAAACACACACAACAATTCTATATCGTTAATGAATATGGTCAGCATTTACGTAGAATGCGTACTCATAGAATGGAAATTGTTTATGAATATTCAGAAAATATTGATGGACCATGGAAAGAATATGGTTTTATTTATAAACCTTGCAATACTAATCAATCACTATCATTTGCAGGTACTTAATTGTTATTTTTTTAGTTTTTATGATTAGCCGTATTTAATCTATCTAAGTATACTATAAATTGCAATTAAATAAATTATATTTCATATGACATAAACTTAAGAACATACTTTAAACGTTATTTATTATTATTATTATTTAAAGTCTTTTATAAATACTTAAGTATCTAAAAAAAAAATAAATGTTCACCATTTTAGGTCCATATAGCCCAAGATTTGATTTAAAATTTTATGATGCTGTAAATATTAATTATCGAAGTCAACTATGGACGATATCGATTGTTTATCGTTTATTGCAGAATGAGCCAACTGTTTTAAGATTATTTGGTATTAAATCAAAAATTAATCCTCCTCCAAAATATGTACGAGCACTGCTTTATAAATTTAATTTTACGCCATGGTCAGAGAACAGGTACACAAACAAAATCAAAAAAAATAATATTTTTAAAAATAAATTTCTTTTTTTTTTGTATATTTCAGTACAGCATATTGGAAACGAAAACCATTCAGTGTTTTTATTCCATCTTATTCTTTGGACAATTTAGCTCTACAAACCTATATGAAATCAATCAAAATATCACCATATTATAAAGCGCCACTGGTAAAAAATATTAAGTTAAAACAGTGTTTAGACATTATAAGATATTATGTAAATTTCATTGATGGAAGTTTATTCGTATGCAGCGTTTTAGCAGCTAGCATAGCGATTATAATAACAATGAAATATAAAAAATAAAATATTTACTCAATAATGTGTACTGATAGATGTTTGATGTATGTATACTGACCCCATTGACTGAGACAGAATAAAACCTACTAAATAAAATAAATAAAACAAACCATTTAATTTTCACACTTAGACAAAATTAGGTATAAGATTTTAAAAAAAGAAAAGCCCTTGATACCCTAAAATTTGTTGTACAAAAATTAATGGCATACCGCAACAAACCAAAGGTTTCTAGAGAGACATAAAAGTACGGTTAAAAATAATTAAGACTGCGTACAAAATGAAACGTAATGTCTGGTTCTTGTCCTCAGGAATTGATTCAGTGTTCCATGAATTGGTGAATTGATTAACTTTATTATTGCCGGTAAATTTGAAATGTTCAGGGACTCTACACCAAACTTAACTCTATTCGTATGCGTGCTAGAGAGTTTAGCGTTTTGCGATCTTTTTGTAATTATCTGTACAGATATTACGAATGAATAAAACCAATTCACTTTTGGAATAACCCCTATTATGTTTATACGTTTGGCCATGTGACACAGTCAATAAACGGCGGGAAAACACCATAAAGATTTTAGAGTAATTTATTCTTATTGACTGCATAAATACTTAAATAAAAAAATTGGCTTAGTGATTAAATAGTGTAAATATTAGTATGTAATATAATTCTTGTTTTTATACTTACTTGTAATTTTGGGCAATTGATCTTGCTAGTCCATTTCCGGAACCACAAGGAATAATACCCAATTTGATTTCGCCAAACGCCTTTTCCCAATCACCTCTCTCAAACATGCCATTGATTACTTCATAAAAAATGCCATCACCACCAACTACTATAATATACTTCCATTGAAAGATATCTTTGTTTCGAACAAATTCCCTAGCATAATTAGCATATTTTGTTACATGTAAGTCAATAGGTATCTCAGCTTCAGCAAATATAGGAGCTACACGTTGTTGAAATGTTTCCCGAGCTTTGCCCGATCCCGACTTTGGATTTAAAATTACCAAAACTTTTCTCGGATCCTTTAACGAACTGCTTAAATTCAATGAAGGCATTTCATCGACCAAAAGTTGTTTTATAGCTGCTCGCCACTTTTGTGCCTCTTTATTGTTATCTTCATATTTATCAAATGAACGAAAACGTAATGTTATGGTAGTACGTTCACGACGTCCACCACGTTTGTTTTTCTTCAGAACATATGCGTAAATATACAGATATGCACTTATATCGGACTCATCCAAGTCTATTGAATTATCTTCGACAACTTTTAATTGATTTTGACCTGGCAACGATGAACATGAGCATGTAGAAGCAGCATTTCTTTTTCGTTTACTTCTCAAACATCGACATCCTATGATGTCTTTTGAAAGAATTGTTTGTTCTTTGGAAGAACTATTGGATTCCTTACGCAAACATAGACCTTTATCGGTTAGTTTGACCTGGAACACTGTATTTTTTTTTGAACTTATATAAAATGTTTCGACTAAATAAACCGATGATTTATCAATGTTATTTTGTTGTGGGTTCAATGATGATTCTTTTGAAATTGATTGGCCTGTAGCGATTGGCGCTTTTTGCAAATCACTCATTTTAATAATTTATTATTACTTATTATTTGGTATTAGAAGAGTTCTTTAATTCGCTATATTTTAATCAATAAAACCAACCAACATTGACGTTTTTTTTTTCTTTTTGCTTGTTGTTTTTCCAAATAAAGAATATTATCTTATACAAGTTTTTGCGAGTTATTATAAAACTTGATTACCTGAATAATTAATTGATTATTTACTTGCAGCACTTTAAACTCATTTATGATATTTCTTTTTATTATTTTTTTGTTGTTGTTGACACAAAATTTATTAACTATCTCCTTCGCATAATTCATAACATTTTTGTAACGCACATAAATAATAAATAGACTAACATAAATAACAACTCCAATTATCTCAATTCAAATTACATAAATTTTTTTTTTTTAAATATAGAAGAACACAATCTCTCAAACAATAACTTTTTGCAAATTGTACTGTCCTCGCTCCAAAGCACATATAAACTCAACTACACTACACCAATGTATAACAAAAACTCTTCACCTTCTCGTCTCGACTTTCGTCAATAAAATAAAAGTGCATGCACACTTTTTGACATTTGAATATACCCAACAAGAATTATTTTACAGTTTTTTCAGGCGCTTCGACAACTGTTTCCATTTTAAGTTAATATTTATATACAAATGAAAAATAAATATGGTTCAAGTGCAACACCGCAGGCCATTCGCAAGAGGTAGATTGGAAAGATGGAATCACTAAGAATGACTATTAAGGGGGTATTAAAGGTGGACAGAACAGGTTAGGGTATGATGTTTTGGACAAACAGACTACTACTCCAGAGGATTCTAAAGTTTAAATGGAGTATCTAAACAAATTATTTTTGGATAAGTTAAGGTGGGGAGGGCATCAAGGAACTTCTCCACTAACTTTTATTCTGGGCAAACTTGCTACGACCCCTTCTAATTCCTCTAGGGGTATAGGAATAACACGCTCTTTTCAAAGCGACAAATTACTGAATAGATTAGAGATGAGTACTATTACTTCATGCAAGACGATGGTAATAAGACATTTAGAGATACATTTATACGGGTATAAGGCTGCAGACTACATAACAAAACATCAATCAAATTTAGTTCTACTTTAGTAATTCCGTATGATGAAACTACCGCTTAGCTTATTTAGAACAAAATAGATTCACTTTAAAATGTTATTAAAAATCAATTTCCTTGTTATGTCCCAATAAATCAAATTCATAATAGTTAAACTTTAAACATTTTACCTTTGATGATTATGCTTATAAATTATCAAATAAAGAATTCATTTTAGTATAAAAAATATATAGAAAGAGTACCAAAACTAAAAACAATCAATTTGGATTACTTCATCGTACTTCCTGCATTTTGAAAGAATACCACATCATCAGCTATAATACTTGTAGTTAATCGTGGTTTTCCATCTTGATCTGTTATTTCGCCATACGTTATTTTACCGGTTACCAATGTTCGCTGGCCTTTTTGCAGATATGTTAAAACAGCCTCTCTTAAGGATGGCTTAAAAACAACAATACGATGCCAATCAGTCTTTTGAGCCCAGTCACCATTCTCATATTTGTAATTATTATGAGTAGCTACAGAAAATGTTACAACTGGGTGTTCATCATTTCCTCGCTTTTGAGGTTCAGCTCCAACTCTCCCCAAAAGTGTTACAGTATTTATAGCTATGAAAAATATTATTGAAATATTGTCATTTTAAATATATTAATGTTGTACTTTTTTCTACACGTGGTGGTTCATTAGAATAAAGTCTTAAGCAGGATCTAAAGTAATTTCGTGAGGTTGACGAAAATATCTAATGTTTATAACCTAAAATATGAATCGGTCTATGAATTAAAAAAAATCTTACCTTAATAGACTGCATTTCAGTGAGAATTGTAATTTAATAAATTTGGATGATTGGTAACAATCGATTTTATTATTTTTTATGTAGTTGTCTGTAGTTTGTTGAAAATATTAGATTTAGGCGCGTACTTTTTCCTATTATGTCAAATGTAGATGTCAAAAATTGTCAAAAAAAAAATATTCGAAGTGAGATTCTAAATTCTAAAACAATCTAAACAAAGGAAATTTAAACCGAAGAGCGACCATCATTTTATATTAATTTAATTTCAATAAATTGTTAATCAAATGAAAAGAATATATAAATAAGATCTATTTTTTTGTATTTGATTTAAATTTGGGTCGTATTGGGGCACACAAATTAAAGAAATATTGTCAACAAAAAAAATTCTTTCCATTTAGTTTGGAATTATTGGAAAATATTCAGATTAATTGGAATTGGGAATTTGTGCTGTCAAATTTGTTTACTATTTCGTCCTGTATTTCTCCGGTAAAAACAAAACATTTTAAAACACATATAATTTTACAAAATTTATCTGTAGAATTAATTTAATTCAATAATGGAAAATCCAGAAAATCTTAATAATGACATAACGATAAAAAAAGTAGCACTAATTACTGGTATAACTGGGCAGGTAAATCTATTTGAATAATTTGCCACACAAGCAATTTTATTCTCCAATGAACACTTTCCAGGATGGTTCTTACTTGGCCGAATTCTTATTGGAAAAAGGATACGAAGTTCACGGTATCATTAGAAGAGCCAGTACATTCAATACAACACGAATTGAACATTTATATGCTGATCCGAAAACGCACAGAGAAGGAAAAATGAAACTCCACTATGGTGATATGACTGACAGTAGCAGTCTGATTAAAATTATTGCAACGGTAAAACCTAGAGAAATCTATAATTTGGCGGCTCAAAGTCACGTCAAAGTATCGTTTGATCTAAGCGAGTACACGACAGAAGTTGATGCTGTTGGAACATTGAGACTTCTGGAAGCAATACGAATCTGTGGCCTAGATAATGATGTTCGTTTTTATCAGGCATCAACATCCGAATTATATGGCAAAGTTGTTGAGACTCCACAAAATGAGAATACGCCATTTTATCCACGGTCACCGTATGGTATGATATTTTTTTTTTATAAATTTTTTTCTAGTTGGGTAATTCTTTATGTAAATAAATGTAGCTTGTGCAAAGATGTATGGATATTGGATTGTTGTCAATTATCGGGAAGCGTATAATATATTTGCATGCAATGGAATCTTATTCAACCATGAATCGCCTAGACGAGGAGAAAATTTTGTTACTCGCAAAATAACACGATCTGTGGCAAAAATTTCGCTTAATCTATTGGATTGCTTTGAGCTGGGCAATTTAGATTCAAAACGTGATTGGGGTCATGCAAAGGATTATGTAGAAGCAATGTGGATAATGCTTCAACAGAAAAAACCACAAGATTATGTAATTGCTACTGGTGAAATGCATAGCGTTCGGGAATTCGTTGAAGCATCGTTTAGGGTGATTGGTCGAGAAATTATATGGAATGGATGTGGTGTAGATGAGGTTGGCATTGAAAGTGATTCAAATATTGTAAGAGTAAAGGTAAACAAAAAGTATTTCCGTCCAACCGAAGTTGAATTGTTGCTAGGCGATTCTAGCAAAGCCAGAAAAGAGCTGAATTGGAAACCGAAAGTTTCGTTCCTAGAATTAGTTGAAGACATGACAAAAGCCGATATAGAACTTATGAAACAAAATGCTGTTGCCTAGTCAACCAAATAGGGTAAATTATATTATGAGCGGTTTTTTTTGTTTCTTATGAAGATCTTTGTATAATTTTTAGGTGAAACGTTTGTCACAAATTATTTTAAACATTCAATTTATTTTACATTCTATATACATACATATGTAGGTATACATACGTACCATAAACATATAATATTATAATACAGATTTTTATTTTATTTTAATAATTGTTTGTTGAATAACACAGTTGTGATTAGTCCAAAAAAAAATCAACAGAAAATATTTGAGAAATTTAATGAACCAATTCTTCTAACATCTCATTACTCATTAGCTTGTTTCAGATTTCGAAGAATTTATTTTTTCCAATAAACATTGTGGCAGAAAATTTCTTGTGAAAATAAAATGGTTTTTACAGTTATCGTGAAAATTACTGCATTCTCGATTATGATTGCTTTTATTAACAATTTAAAGTTAAAGTCAGCAAAAACAACGATTGCTATAATCTCAATAAATTCGCAAAATATCTTTTTATAGATTTTTTTGAAAATAAAAAAAAATGATACACATCACATCGTAGACCTAAACTTAGGCTATTTAAAAAAAATTAAATCCGCCTCCAAACAGACAATACAAATGCTTACCATTAAAAATTTCAAGTCGAATCTTAAAGCTTATTTACAGACGTGGCTTATGATTAGTCTGAACCATGACAAAAATATTGCAATTGTCAATTTGTGCATCAGAAAAATGTCTTTATTTAATTAGAAATAAGAAAAATGTTTTCACAGACGAGCTTAGATTTAGCTGAAATAAAAGCAATCGATTCAATAAAAATAAATTCAATAAAAATAGTAATGTCATGTCCAGTACCTAATTCCTAATGTACCAGAATCACTATTTGAATTAATTTAATTGCATTTTGACGATTTCTTACTAATATTACAATCCCTACATACATATTATGAGATCCATGTTTGATTCAAGAATAAACTCTATTGTTTCAACAAATTAAGAATCTTCTAAATTTTTCAAGCAAAAAATATCTAGCAGCAAATTTTATCACATATTTTATCATACAATACAAAAAAAATTCTACCTCTTGTAAAATTGTTCATGTGCCACTGAAATGGCATTTTCCATTGATTCTTTAAAAATTCTTATTTTTTAGTAGATTTTATATTTTTCGATCAATGTTGATTAAATGTTGCTCTTCGGTATTTCGATTTTTGATACATTTTGAAATTTTAAACATACTTTGTAAAAAGGATAGCGCATGTGGGTGTATACATTTTTTAAAATTATTTTTAAAGTACGTAGCAGGTAACAAATCAACATTTATTTAAAAAAAAGGATAAATGTATGTATGTATGTTATGTATGTATAATAGGTAATAATAGATTATAATGTTTATAACTTTAAGCATTAACACGGACAATTGTGTAAACCTAGACTCTGGCAGCACTGCAATTTCAGGCCATTTTAGTTTACTCTGCTAATTTAGTGAGTAATACACGTGATTAATTAAACAAAGGTTTAAAATCTGATTGACCCGTATTAATATAGTACATATAAACTGATTACAATTTATTTTCTTTTTTATGGCATTCCACTGTGAATCGTTTAAAATTTAACTTCCATAAGTGGCTCAGTACCAGTTCCATAGTGTGTGTACAAACATTTGAACATCAATACAAAACAAATCACTTAAACTTAAAGTGTTAATTGAAAACGTTAAGCTTTTTAATTTTAAGGTCAGAATTCGGAAAAAAAATCAGATTTTGTCTCCTGATTTTCAAAATTTTTCCCTTGCATATCCCAAATTCCTTAAAAAATTGAAGTCTACTAAACTCGGGACCATTGTTCGGAAAACTTTTTTTCCAGTTAGCTGTTTCGAATATATATAAAAAAAAAAATTTGGCCGACTATCCATCGATATGGTGAGACATTTCCTTAGAAAACATCCTCTCAGTTAAATATTTAAAAATCGAGGGATTGGAATTTAGCCACGAGTCTACCTGCAAATTAAAGCTGAGGAATCTAAATATAAATAATAAATCTTCTATTTTGTTCGGTTTTTAAGTCGTTTTCAGTGAGTTCCATAGTAAATGTGTAAATTTACATGTGAAACTATACAAATAAATTGAAATGTTCACAAATCAATTAAAAACATCAAAATGAATGAGCATGAGCCGGTTAAATATATAAAATTGAAAAACAAACTTGATCTTTTTTTATTTCTTTTAATTCGCACAGTTAACTAATTTTTTCGGATAATCGATCGTCCATTATATAGTTTGATTTTAATGATTGAAAAGGAAAATCCTATTATTAGGCTATGCTTTAGTGTTGTCATTGGGCGCCGAAAACGGATTTTATAGGCAAGACGTACGGAAGGTAAAGAATATATCTCTACACAGCTATTGTCGTTTGTAGAGAATTTTGCATCAAAAACCAAATCTGTTTAACGGTGCATCAACACCAATAAAACGAAACAAAACATGGAATGATAAATAAATTCTCTCACACACGCAAAGCTTCATGTAAATATAATAAAAAAAACAACTGATGCAAGAGGATTAAGTGTAGCATCACTCAACTGTTGTTAAACTGGTTTGCATCGTGCATCACATAGAGCAATGACAATACTGTGTGGCATAGCCTATTGCTTGTCGCTGAGTTATCCGGATGAATAATTTTTAAAACAATTATTATTTACTACCCGGCTTCGCCCGTTCTCTCGCCTCATCTCACGTCTCCTAATATTTTTCTCTCACAACTCCAGTACAAACACGCCATGAGGAAACACAACTTGGAAGCAGATATAAACGTTGAGAATACATTGCTACAAATATGCTAGTTGTGGATGATGGTTTTTTGTGTATGAAATTCATCTCAAAATTTAATTAACGCATAACTCGGGAAGGAAACGACGTTTCTCGCGATAAATAGTTGTATTGACCTAGAAATTCCGTAGAGAATAAACTAATAAGATGGTTTATCAAAAATTAAGTGTATAAATAAAGTAGTTCAGTGATCGCTAAATAATTTTTAAATTTTAAAATGATTTTTTTTTTCATTTAGTGATTTTTGTACATTTTTATGAATTACATTTCCCCAACCGTTCTTCCAACGTATACAAATTTTCTATAAAATATTCCTCCACCTCCTTTCCTACTGGTTGTTGTTGGGTAAAAATGTTATTTTAAGTAAATCTATTCGTATATTTATTTGATTTGATCAAAATTAGTTAGGTTAGGTATTGTTCAATATACAATTTTGAAATTTTTTGTTTTCGCTTTTAAATTTTCAATATATCAAAAAGTTTTTCTTTTTTTTATCAAATGTTAAATAATAATTTAAGGAATTCATGCGAATGTTTTTTAATTACGCTTAAAAAATCCATATAACAAGCCAGCAAAACATTTCCCAATCGTTAAAAAAAACCTATTTGATAAACATACTATGTACTTTAGTTCCGTTTATATAAAGATAAACTAACAAAATTGAAGGAGATTAATCACATGAAAAGTCGAGTATTGATAAATGTGGTTCTACACGAATATAAAAACTGAGTTGTTTATTAGTCACATTCTTTATGAGTAATTGCGGCTTGTTTTACTTCACTCAAAACAAAAAAACAAAAAAAAAATCAAAAAAAAACCAACAAGGGGAAAATCTATTTTTAAGGTAATAGTTGTAAAGCTCTATTCGCGGTTTAGTATAAGCATTAAACTAAATGTTATGTACATGAAAACAAATTAAAATTCAAATTACTGGACCACACACTATTCATATAGCATCCATACATACATATACATGAAGAAATATTTTTATTTTTTTATTTTTTTATGTAGATTTTACGAAACTCTTTTTGAATTTAGATGCTGGTATATATTTTTATCACCCATATATTATAAAAATTTCCAAAATTGCTAAGTTCAGACAGATATCATTCAAAATTATGTCGGATTTTCCATCAGAAATAATTCGTTTGGCGAAAGGGTTAAGATAAACCAAGAAAAAGGTGAAGAAATGTCTCCAAAGAACTCAATTTAAGCCTGAATTGTCTAACATATCTCATTTTAGAAATGAAACCGATTTTTTTTCCGTTCATCCAACAAAGTCCTTCTCGAATCTAATAATAATAAAATTTTCGGTTATTAATTATAAATTGTATTTATCCCGCTAATATAATAGAGGTTTTAGGTAAAATTACGTATTTTGTTTATCTAACTACTGTTTTAACAAGAAATAATCATCACATAACCATGTGGGTAAACATAAAATCATAAATGTTTATTTTAATATACCAAAATTAACTTTATTGCTTTCTTTTGATTTTCTTATTTTCTCTTTAGATTTGTGGAGTTTTTTTTTTTTTTAAAAAGAAATCTTTTTTTCCGGAAATATACTTTCGGCATTAAAAAGCAATAAAATTGTTGTGTAAACATCAAGTTTTGTCAAAGGGATGCGTTTGAGAAACAGTGCAGTGCTCATAAGATATGTATGCTGAATATACATTATAAAAAGTCTTCGTCAAAAATGTATGTCGGAAGTTATTTTTAAATTTATTTTATATACTTCAGTGCATTAATATATACATAAGTATTTCTTGTGTACAATTTGCAACAACAACAACAAAATGATATCTATAGATTGCAAATTGTACCGAAAAAATGCAATATCGAGCAGAACATTATTTAAAGAAATTGGTTCACAGAGATTGCTCAATTAATATAGCAATAAAACATTTATCGAGTATTTTGAAAAAGACTAAGTATTTTTTTTTTCGAAGGACCAAAAAATAAATTAAATGATCTAGCCGACGGAAGACAAACGCTTGGTTTGATAAACTCATCTTGCTCCCCCACCCCCTATCAACATATATGAGTAATATATAGTATATCATAAAAGAGACTGGGTACTGGAGGTGGGACAATTTGCGGAAGCCCACGAAAAATATATATTGATCGACTTCATTTACAAAAACCCATGTGTCGGCTAAAGAAAAAATACTAATTATTGGGACGCCTTTGGACTGCATCTCAAATAAAAACCTATTTAAAGTGAACAGATCTAATCTGTTGTCAAGTTTTCATTTATCGATATAAATTTTGAACTTGTTTATTTAGTAGAAGCACAATGACGATCGCGTCTTAGAAAAATGTTTATGAATTGTCATCGTAAGTATCTTTAGTGGCAAAGAATTTTCGAAGATGTGTTTACAAAATAAAATAAAACAAAACGAAATCAAACAACAGTAAGTAGGGTAGCTTCAACAATATTCGTTTACATCTAGAAATACAAATTCCTAACAAGATTTTAATGGGAATCGTAATTGTAATGATTAAAACTTGAAATTGTAAGGAAACTGATTTTATTTAAAAATATTTCAATAATGAATCTAAAGAAACGGTTAGTAAAACAATGTAAAAATATTTCAATTTTGTTTTTATTTCTGTAATAACATTTTATGCGTATTTTTTAGAAAATCAAACGAAATACATACCTGCATGAAACAAATATAAACAAATCAACTTTAAAAACAAACAAAAAATGGTTTTTCCTATTCAAAATTTGTTACAAGAAAAAAAAAATTTGATGGCTATCCTGACCATCTTACACTTGTTATAAGTTATACAGTCGTATACAGAATCAGAAAAAAAATACTTCAAAAGGATTTCTGTTTAGAAATCATGATTTTAATGAGTTTTGGTTAAACATAATTACTATTCGTAGAATTCTCTTGTTTCAAACAACATGTCTATTAGTAAACAGCAAAAATATAAAATTTGTAGAGCATAACTGAGATTTATTTTTTCGGTAATAAAAAAGACAACAACTCTGTTATACCAATTTCAAATAGAATTGCATTAACCAGGCCCGTATGCAGAAATCTTTTGTTATTAATATTCTTAGAACGCTAACTGGACCGGTAGAGCTTTCCGCACAAAAACTGAGTGATAGCTGCTATATGTATGTAGGTGCCAAGGAATAATAATAAAATTAAAATTAAAAAATTTATTCTAATAAATGGGAGAAATTAAAATATTCGTCTTTTGTTTTGCATGGATTTTAGTAGTTAAAGATAAACAAGAGTCATCATCGGGATTCGTATAACTCATAAATTTTTTTTTACCAAACGATAACCCACAAAAATGGCGAAAAAAAATGTCTAATTCGAAAAAATAAAAATATTTAGATCAGGAAGGAGTTTATAAGTGGCAGCAGGTAAACAAATAAAGAGATGGCGCTGCATATACTGTTTTGAAATCGGATTTTGAAAAATCTTTATTCATCGAGATGCCGTTGTAATGACGTTGTCAGCTTACCGATATCTTTATACCCCGTATGATGTTAATCAAGGGTATTATAACTTTGGTATGGAGTTTGTAACGCCCCTTAATACTCATCGTAGAAAAAAAAATCAACATCATTATCTTTCTCGTGAAATTCTAAGTGGAAATATGCATGTCCGTCCGTCCGCCTGACCGTCCGTCCGTTTGTCCGTGATCAAGATTCCGCCCAAACGGCTGAAGCTAGAAAGCTGTTTATTATGTAGTCCTAGAGTAAGATCTTTATTGTTTTGGAGCAAATTATGATATGAATCATTCATTTACTCGAAAGGTAGTCAAAATGTAGAAAAAATTACTACAATAACAATTATAGAGAATACAAAAATGAAGATTTCATTCATAGACCAAAAAGTTGTACGACCTTTCGTTATGGCGCTGCAATCAATTTCATTGAATTTCTAGGGATTTTAATCATTTCACTCGAAAAGTATTTAGATTACAGAAAAAATGAATATGATGAAAATGATAGAGAATAAAAAAATGAAGATTTCATTCATAGGCACGAAATACTGTTATGGCACTGCAATCAATTTTATGTCATTTTCAGGGTTTTTAATCATTTGTATTCAATTTACCCAATTATATTTATTGTACAAACAAAATAGAAACGGAAAAAGTTGTAAATAATAAACAAATACTCATACGGGTATATTATAATAATATAATATAATTTTTCCTTTTTTACTGGTTTCATTCGTTAATAGGGCTAGGAGTTTTTCGACATTAATACATTGTAGATCTTTCCCCGAAATGTTTTATATAATGTTTATTGATGATTATTGTTGATCTTTAACTAAACTTGATGCATGCAAAAGAAAAAACGAATTTTTATCCCATTTATTGGAATAAATTTGTAATGGTTTAAATACATTTCATTAACAAATAATTGATTTTTTTTAATTTTTCTTGTGCACCTACAATCCATTATACACTATCCATATCTATATATATACCATTATATCTATCGTTAAATTTTCTTTTGACAAGGGTTTATTTGGCGAGACTTAATAGATTTCCAGAAGGTCTACTGTAAAAAATGTTAATTTTAATTAATCAGAAGACGTAAAAGTTGTTTTTTTCTACCTTGGATCCATTCTATTGACGATTAGTATGTGTTAAAAAGGACCCCAAATAGAATGGGATATATTCAGTGATTATGCTTCGTTTGCACCTATGCTAACTGTGGCCCTGCTATTAACTGTGTGTACTAACTTTTTGGGTGGCATAGTCATATACCTACGTTATTATTGCTTTGAAAGAAATAAACTTTTATTGGTTTAAAATAATTAAAAGCAAAAAAGAAAAATAACATTCTAAAAATTTACAATTATTATATACATATGTAAGTAAAAATTATTTTGCCATTAAAATGTTAATAAATTTAATTATATAATTACGCATATTTCTATATAAATGTCATATTGTGTGTAAAAACAGTAAAACATACCAATAATAAAATTTTATTCATAGTTAAAAGCGGAGAGCGTGCCATAAACCAAAGCAAATCGCAAATAAACATTGACTGTGGTGTGTTGAATATTTTTAAAGGCACATTTTCAAATGGAGTTAAAAAAATAGAAAATATATTTTTATCTGAAAGAAAATTCAATGATGCCCGACTGATGCGCATAATTTACAAATTTTATAATTCATCTTAAAAATGTAAATAAATATTTTGTTGTTTTTAAAATATCATAAGATGGTTGTGGGTAAATATAAATTTTGTGTTCAACAAATAACAAGAAGGATTATTGGATTTTAATGAAAACAAAAGAAAACAAACTGATTATTTACATTTTTATGAATACGATGTTTAAGATTATTAGAAATAAATGAAATATTAATAAGATTTTTTTTAAATTTTTTTGTATGTATACTAGGTATGTACTAGGTTTGGTCTTGTTGAAAATATACTTCTGAACTATTATTCATTTAATAATTAATATTGTATATCGCTATAATCACAAAACATCACATTCTAGTAGAGTGTTGTGTGGAACTGTTGAATATTTCTTGTGGGAATGTTTGTTCAAATATGAACAAGCAATGAAAACAATACTATAATTGATCATTGAAAGGAAAGTTTCTAAATAACTAAAATTATATATTTACCGAAAACGAAGCTTTTTTTATATGTAATTCGATGATATGGTATTCGACGCTAGGAAATTTGATGCTATGGCACTGACTTCAATTTTAATTTTGGCCCGGATTCATTAAAATGCTTGCAATTTTCGATACAAAGGAATTCGATGTTCAGGATTGTTTGTAAGCATAAATAATATTTAAATCTAGCACATTAGTAAATTCATGCATAATATTATAATAATTTTTCTTGTCTTTATAAAAAGACCCATATATAGAGTACAAATCTTTGCTCTGCTAAAAAGCCAAAGTCACCATCTTTACTGATCTACGTTGAAATCTCACATAATATCCTATATCTATCCTATATATCCTATATCTAATAATATCTATAATCGGGAAATTCACGCTTCCTGCCTGTTATGTACCTATGTGTAAATATATATGTATGTACTTGTGGTATTGCTCTTCGTCCAAGAATGTGTATTTACCATTTGTATCCTATCATTTAATTGAATCTACATAATTAAAATAAAAATTACAACTAAAAATGTTTTGAAACAACCACAAAATAAATTATTTACCTACCTATTCTATTCCTCAATATAAAAACAAATCGATTTTGACCAAATAGTTTTATTCAGCAAGCAGGAAGAGTGTGTGCTTGATATATTGAAATTTAATAAAAATACACGAATTTAAAATTGTTAAAATTTAATTAATAAAATAAATAAGCCATGTTTGCAGAAATATTCTCTATTTGTTTGTTTGGTAATAATTAAATTAAACAATGGGAGGTTAATTTTATGTCAGAAACCTTGTGCCTTGTTACTAAATGAGGAGTAACAGGACATATCTCGTATCCAGAACATCTCTATACTTCAGTTGACGTGTACCAACCACAACTTCAACCATCTGGGAGCAATCGGTGAAAAAACAGCCAAATAGATGTTGAGATTCCTTAACGCCTCCAAATGGCTATAGCCGAACTTATCAAGTGACCATAATAACAAATAAGGTGTCTAGTGGTATCAAAACGGTACAATTGTGCTAACTGCTTGACCCGGAAAGGTTTCGTCACTTTTATCAACCAATCAACTAATCAGTCGATGTAAGTTTGTCGCATGTCTCACAATATAAGTTTTATTTATCCTTTTCTCTTATTTTATTTTATTTTTATACATTCCAAATTTCAGTTTACAATTTTCCAGTGTATTTCATTCCTATGGCAAAATTTACACGAAGGATATAAAAATGTCATTAAAATATGGTACAAAACAATAAACACACAAAAATATCCTAACATAACATTATGCTGGAATTACGCATGAAAAACTTCTGTTCGTTATATTTACTTATATATATCAAAGATCTGAATAATTAAGGACAATAAGAAAATCAACTACAAAGTTGTTTTTATGATAACAAAAACAACTTAAAAGTCTTGATCAATCAACAGATCGTTATTGGTTATACAGTTCATTTGTTTATATTTTGAAATATTATTGAAATCAATTAAATATACAGATTGTTTACTAAACACCAACATAAAAAAAATGTTTCACAAACAGATCCTGTGATCTCTTTAAATAAAGATCAAATAGGCGGAGCCAATGCGTGCTGTACTTAATGGATCATCAACGAATTAAAGATGTTTGCCGACGTCTTTAGTCTTTGACATACGAATATTATTTTATATGGTTTATGGCCACAGTGCGTCTGTTTGGCTCAGCATTAAACAAATAGATCACTTTTATTGTAGTGTTAACGATTTTTTTTTTTACTTTGTGGGAATCATTTGGTAATTATTATGACTTTTGGTTTCAGATTAGTTAGTATTCGGTTAACTGTTACGGATGTTAGACGTTTCAAATGTGATTAAAATAGTATTTTCCTTTTTTTAATAGTATAAAAACTTACATTTTTAAGTGAATTAACGGGGTAGTGTCGAAATCGAATAAAAATGTTGCCCTCCGTCACTCATTTTACTACATATGTAAACTCAATGGAACAATTTAATGGAATATCACCAGAATTTTTAGTTGGATCGCAATTTTTTCAATCTTACTCGGGATTAGGCCGTAATATTTGGCCATTGCCATTTTCTTTAATAAATACAGCTCATCGACCAGAAAAACCGCCATTCTCTTATATTGCATTAATTGCAATGGCTATTAGTAGTTCACCAAATCAACGGCTAACTTTGAGTGGAATATATAAATTTATTATGGAAAAGTAAGTTTTAATTTATAGTTAAAAAGTATAACTAATTTTTTTATTAAATTCAAAATCCAAAAACCCGGTCACACAACATCTTCCAATAAAATATTTGTAATTCAGAGATTGTTCAAAAATGTACAAGGATTGTATAATTGCTTTAATATTAAGTTAGTAGAAAAATCTATTTTTTTTTCCAAATACCAAAATGTAGGGTTAATAAACTACATAGACTCATGGCTAGAGGATAGATTATTTAAAACATTTTATTGTTGCCATAATTCATAAGTAGTAATAATCGAAAAAGTTAGATGCACTGTCGGGATAATTTCCGTTTAGTTAGACAAATAGAATTTTTCAATTTTTTTTTCACATTCAAATTTCAACGGATTTTCAATCAATCAAAGGTCCGAGCTTTTCCTCTTAGCAATTCGAAAATGCATACCTACATAGTCTAAATATAATGACATTTTTCGATAATGTATATTCATGTACAGTCTCTATATTAGAAGAAGACTACTCGGTATTTCTTTGAGGCAACAGTTATCATTTTTACTCTCGACGAAGATATGAGGACTTAGATTTTTTTTTAACTACGGCAATGCAAACCATCAGATTTTTCTCCTCCTCCTAGAAAGTATTTATTAACAATTGAATTTTTTTTTTTTAAATCGATGTACCGTCTCACAATCGTTGTACAACTAACTGCTCCGTCGGTTTAAAACAATTTTTTTACACCAGAAAACTAACATTCAAAGTTTTCAAAGATAATTTCAGAATTAATAAGAAAAGCAAAAATTAGATATTTTGGCAATAAGTTTTGTTCTTTTGTAGCATTTATCCACCTAGAATCGTTCAAATATGTACATCCAAATATTTAAGATATTCCTATTAAATTTAAAATAAACATTTTACGGATTCCGGAATTTTTAGGAAGTAGAAGTGTTGGATTGTGCGTATCTATGTGTAAAATCATATCGATTCTAAATAGTGACACTTTTCAGATTTCCATATTATCGGGACAACAAACAAGGCTGGCAAAATTCAATTCGACATAATTTGTCGCTAAATGATTGTTTTTTTAAAGTACCACGTGATAAATCCCATTCAAATGATGATTATGAAAATTCCGGTAAAGGAAGTTATTGGATGCTCGATCCATCCGCGTGTGATATGTTTGAACAAGGAAACTATAGACGCCGAAGAACCCGAAGACAGCGAAATTCGAAAATGTTACTCAATGGTGGTCAAATTCATGTATTATAAATTACCAATTATTGTTAGACTTGGAAGATGAACATATTGTGAATTTTCTAAATTTTTAGGTTCCTCTACCATATCATGAAATAATAAATAGCTCGCCGGGTGTAAGTAATTATAAACTAAAAAGTATTAATGATCATTTAGCGGTTAAACAACAAAAGGGAATTGACGACCATGAGTTGGACGATGATGATGAATATGAGAAAGCTGAACAAATATGTACAAATCAATTACAAAGCAATTATTTTGCTACATTGGATGCATCCTTAGATTTACTAGTGAGACAGTCTTTAAGTTCTAATATAAATAGTTTGGGATCATCAAAAAGATACTCACAAAATCCTAGTGAAATTCAGAATTTTACTGCAGATGAATCCGAGAAGGGGTTTTCACTTAAGTCAACCTTATTTACAATAGAACATATTATTAAAAAATAAATAATAATTAGAATAATACTTAAGCTTTACAAAATATTTAAAATTAATTAATAAATGTACATTTTTTTTTATATATTATTAAAAGTTAGACTTTAGGATAATGAAAAACAATTGATAGGCATAATTCTATTCTATTGGTTATTTCAAAAAAATAAATGTTTGTATTAGTATGCGTTGCAAAAAGATATTTTTATATTGAATTCATATTGGTTCATGGACAATATAATCGTCTAGGAATTTATTTGGTCAAAATTTGGTGCGAGATTCAAATTTGGACCACCTTGAGTAAAAAAAATTATTTAAATTTTTTTTTCGATAAATTGTCCGGATCGTTATAATTTAAAATTAGCGTCATAATCTATTATATACATATTTTTTCTACGATAAGTATTAAGGTACGTTACAAACTCCGTACCAAAGTTATAATACCCTTTGAGTAACATTATACGGGTATAAAAACTAACTTAGAGAAATATCCTATAAATAATTATTTTTTGTAGGTGAAGACGACATTTTTTTGGAAAAAATTCAATTAGAAAAAAAACTGTCATATCGAAAATAGTTTCAAACAAAAAAAGCATAACATTCAATTTATAACATAACATAACATAACATTCAATAGAACAGAAATATAAACTTTAAAACTTAATCTTGATGTATTAAGGAGGTGAACCCAGACAAAAACTTTAACCACAAAAATGCCAATATTTGTAGTTAGTATCTACAAATCCAGTTGTTTCCTTAATTCGGAAATTCTTTACAGTTTCAGTTATATTGTTAAAATAAGCGATGGCATTGTTTGGAAATCACCAGAAAATAGCCGGTCCAACCTTTGTGTCCCAAAGTTTATATAGCTTATGTTTGATACCATAAAAAGGTAAAGTATTTTCAAGTTTTAGCAATAAGAGCGCGAGAAAAAAATTGTGTTTAACAATTCGACCATTCTACGTTCATGAAGTTAATCAAGAATTATTATGATAATTGGCATTTTTGCAATGGACATTTTAAGTATAACTCTAAAAAATTAACTGAACCGAAAAATCATCGAAATTACAACGTAAATGGATTAGTTATGCCTTAAAAAAAAGGATAAGAGTCTGGGAACGGTTGACATGAAACCAAGTAAGATAGACCGGTGATAAATATGAATGGATGAATTGTGCAGTATTGGATGTGAATTTAATTTGGTTTATACATTACGATAAAATGTATAGAAATAGCAAAAATATTTTTGTATCTGGTGAGAGAAGACAAGACGCCCGCCATACATACATATGTAGATAAAAAATGTATGTAAAATACGAATAGCATAATATTTTGAAAACATAAGTAGCAAACTATAAATATCTCTTTTCGTGACAAAAATACAAAAATATTGGTAGGCCCTACAAGTGTCAAGTGTTTTTCTTTCCTTTATTTTTTTGTAAGCAAATACATAAAGGCTACATATACAATACATACAGTGAGTGTTATATCATTCCAATATCTTCATCGTCTATTCGCCAAGGTTCTTTTTTTTTATTCCTATAAATTAATACAAAATATTTTACAACACAACTTTTATTTTTCTAGAATGAAAACGTATTCCCATTTTCTTTGCCAGTTCAATTCTCCATTCAGACTTTCCATATGTATATAATATGCTTTGGCAAAGCTTAACATCTAGATATTGTCAAGTTGGCACTTGAAAACGAAAATTTATCACATTTTCTTTGCTAAATGCAGACATTGAGAAAATTTATGGGCGACAGTTTTAGGCTTTAAGCCCAGCATGGCGCTACTTCTGGTTAGGTTGTGTAAGTTCCTGTTATGTAAACTCAATACGAATTTAATATGATACATAAGTCTTAAATTCTAAATGACAGTGCCGTGATTTTGTTAATGTATTTTCAATTTTTTTTTCTTTTTGCTCCTGGTTTGACAATAAAAAAAAATTGCTACTACAAGGATTTGTAATTCTCTATCCGGTGATTTACATCTTGTTGATAAAAGAATTTATTTATTTCAACTATATATACATATATATGTGTGCAATAAAATAAGTATAAGGCATATTTTATATGAAAAAGTCGAATTTCAGTAATTTCTCCTACTTGTTGGGAGTGATCTCTGAGAAATCTATGGATGCCATTATTTCATTTAATTTTTTCACGCTTATTATTTTGCACAACGCAAACCCTTCCCAACTTTTGCAACTATCGTTATTTCTAGTTCATACATTTAAAAATAAAGATATCAATATCGTTTCACCCATTTAAAAGTTGTATTTGTCTAAAAAAATTTTTTTTTTTTAAAGTCATTTTAAAATTCGTTTAGAGATTGCCCAAATAGTTTAGAAGTCGATATCGCCATTTTACATTAATATGATTTGACTTATTTAGAGGGGAATCACATAAGATTGTTATGCAATTAAGTTAGGTTATTTTATTAATCAATTCCCTAAAAAAGCATGTAAACTCTCTTCCAACAGTGAAGTTATTAGTATATTTTTTTATTACTATAGAGATAAAATTCCAAAAAACAATAACCTAAATAGAGCTGTTCAAAAGACACAAAGAACAACGCAAACCCTCAGATTGAAAACTGAAACTATTACAGTAGAACCTTATTAATCCGGACCCCGTTAAACCGGACTTCGGTTAATCCGGACAGGCATTAAAGAAAAAAAAGCAAAAAACATGATTAATAAGCTAAATTGCAGGTGCGAAACTCTTGCAAACTAAACATTTATCAAACTTCTATTGTTTTTGTGAGAGAGTGCGTGTGAATGATCCTGGACCGTCATGTTCTACATAACTTAAAGTTAAATTGTATGACCTATGATTGTACATAACATAAGTAATCAAGTAAGCAATTGATTTCTGATTTAATCCATAGGAATGGATTTAGTTAAAGTTCCATATATTGGTCTCTAAGGTGTTTTTACAATTATTAAAGATCAGGAAGATAAAGAATTTATAATCGCTCAAATTTCTGCATATGTAATAGTGTTTATATTGTCTTTTTATTTAAATTTTTGGTGAAAGAAAATTAAAAACAGTTATGTATTCAAAATTAACAAGATTATATTCTTTTTATTGAATTAAGTCCTAACAACTAAATAATAAAAAAAATGTTATTTAGTCTTTCTTATAGAAATTATACCAAACACGATTACATAAATAATTATGTAATTAAAATCCTCCCTGTCGTATAATTAAAAAAATGACAGACGTTTAAGATCATTTATTTTTTTTATTTGATTTTTGCGGTGAGTGGTTTGAATTCCACTATACTTTCATAATTTCACTTATACAATAGTCTACCAAATTAAGAGATATTGTGGGTGATTCACGTAAATTTACACAACAACTTGTTACCGTAAGAAAAAGAATTCAGTAATTTGTAAGTGGTTTATGAAATTTTCACATTTAAAAAAAAGTAGTAGCCTATAAAATTGATTAATCCCGAGATAATACTTTGGAAGCAAAACAATTTATATATAAGTACCCAGTGCTTTCAATAAATACTTTTTACATACACAAAATGAAAAATTGTGTAATTACCGCTTTAAATTCTTTTAGCGCTTAAAATCGTTTAATCTTCTTCATCATGTCAGTTTAAACTAAAGCTAAAGATAAACTTGTCATTAATTTTATCCTAAAGGGCACTTCTGAATGATGTGTTGTTTGTTTGAAATTGACAGATTTTAAACACCCAACTCATCTGAACAATATCTCAATGTCTGTTCGAATTACCATATAGGTAGATATAGATTTTAAAATAGCAGGGCATGATATATG